>CM045492.1:27899905-28098961 GCA_024704745.1 Rosa lucieae
AGTCTGAAGAGATCGAGTACCACTTTAATTCTTCTTTAATCTCCTAAGTTAGGAAAAGTCCGTAACTTGAAATATTTCATATAAAACATCACGTTAATACTGAAGAGCATCCGTCAACATTAAATATGAATCATTAAGTGCAGTTAGAATTCTGAATTCAAACATGTATGTATCCATAAGAAGTTACAAACACACAAACATGTAGCATATAATCTCGACCATTGTACATAGCCTTTACCACTTTAATTTATGCCCTAAAACGATTAGGTGAATCAGAACACAAATTTGGCTTTATTAACCTGCAGATTAACATAGTTATTCAACCAAAATCATATGCTTAAAGATATGAAGGATGGCACAAAATCAGATTATAAAAATATCATAAACAACTCAAGAACATAAAGAAACAAATCTGAAAATTACTAACATAAACTCATTCTCAACAAAAATCCAATTCCAATAATAAAGCTCATAAACGAAATCTGAAATTCAATACTAAAGAGTATGAAAACAGAAATAAGGGCCATGGATTACACTTTTTGATCTTCAAGGAAGCTTGGAGAACGTCAAGAGAACACAAGGCTTGGCCTTCAAGAACACGAACAGCCTTGGAGAAGTCCTAAAGCTCTTCACGACAAGAGGCTTTTTCTGAATATTTGGAGAGGGTTTGGAGAGAAGAGAGCTAAGCTGATGAACTGAATATTGTATGAAGAAGTGATGATTTTGGAGTAGAGAATGGCTGCTATTTATAGTGGAATTCTCATCTCTTGTGATGCAATCATGGCCAATCATCTTGAGGTGATTTCTCCTCCAAATTTGCTTGATTTCTCATGACAAAGTCTTGATTTTTCTGATCTCTTTTCCCCTTAATGACTCATTGTATATTCCTTGAATAGTGACCAGATACATCCCTTATTCCTCTCCTTTGAATTGCACTAATATCTTATCCCAATTGTGCACATAATGAACTCCTACAATCAAGAAAAATCAGAATTTAATTAGTGTTTTAATCAATAGAAAATAAGATAAGCAAGAATAAATATTATTATAAACACTCCCTTTTATCTCCTTGAATTCTTCCTAATTTTTCTTTTAAGTTTTCCTTGAATTCATCACTCAAGAGTTCTTAATTTGATGGACTCTCATTAAAATAGCAAAAATCAAAATAGAAAAGTTCAAATGAAGAAAGTTTCTAAAACAAAATAGGAAATATTTCCTAAAAGAAAGAGGAAAGTTTCTAAAATGACTTGTTATTAATTTAAGCTCATTTCTGCTCTTTTTCGCTTGTTTTCTCCATTTCCGTCCTTCAAGTACCTAAAAACATAAACTGTGTTATAATTATTAATTTTAAGAGAATAACTTAGCAAAATGAGGGAAAATACATATTAAAAATATCACACTTTGTGCTCTTATCAAAACCAATTATGAGTGTTACCAAAACCAAACCAACTTTTTCAGTAATTTGGTAACACTCATAAAACTTAAACTAAATCACAATTATAGTTTGGCCTAACATAAATTGCAATTTGTCACCATTCCACAAGTGTAGTACAAAAATTTAGCATGCATTCTATATAAACAACAAAATTAATGACACTTTAAGTGATACGGATTGTAACAATCCCCGGCAACGGCGCCAAAAATTGATGCGGCTAAAATAGCCTCACAATTTAACCCTGCAAAATGTAGTTGTTAGTATAGGATAAGCAGGGATCGTTCAGTCCGGGGATTGTAGGGTACACCTAAACAAAAAGGTCAATTTAAATTAGTAATTAATAAAACAAGTATTAACAAGTATTTATCTACAAATTTACAAAAGAAATAACCATAAAAAGGGGGGATTCAACTTTTGGTTTCTAAGTTCCTACGAAATAAAACAAAAAGATAAATATATACATGTGATCGACTTCTTCACACTCAAATCAGAATTTCCAAACCATATCAACATGCAGTGAATTATTTCAATCTAAACAACCTAAAATCATGCCAACACTAAATATCAGAAATGAATTCGAAGTACAAGTCTGAAGAGATCAAGTACCACTTTAATTCTTCTTTAATCTCCTAAGTTAGGAAAAGTCCATAACTTGAAATATTTCATATAAAACATCACGTTAATACTGAAGAGCATCCGTCAACATTAAATATGAATCATTAAGTGCAATTAGAATTCTGAATTCAAACATGTATGCATCCATAAGAAGTTACAAACACACAAACATGTAGCATATAATCTCGACCATTGTACATAGCCTTTACCACTTCAATTTATGCCCCAAAACTATTAGGTGAATCAGAACACAAATTTGGCTTTATTAACCTGCAGATTAACATAGTTATTTAACCAAAATCATATGCTTAAAAATATAAAGGATGACACAAAATCAGATTATAAAGATATCATAAACAACTCAAGAACATAAAGAAACAAATCTGAAAATTACTAACATAAACTCATTCTCAACAAAAATCCAATTCCAATAATAAAGCTCATAAACGAAATATGAAATTCAATACTAAAGAGTATGAAAACAGAAATAAGGGCCATGAATTACACTTTTTGATCTTCAAGGAAGCTTGGAGAACGTCAATAGAACACAAGGCTTGGCCTTCAAGAACACGAACAGCCTTGGAGAAGTCCTAAAGCTCTTCACGACTAGAGGCTTTTTCTGAATATTTGGAGAGGGTTTTGGAGAGAAGAGAGCTAAGCTAATGAACTGAATTTTGTATGAAGAAGTGATGATTTTGGAGTAGAGAATGGCTGCTATTTATAGTGGAATTCTCATCTCTTGTGATGCAATCATGGCCAATCATCTTGAGGTGATTTCTCCTCCAAATTTGCTTGATTTTCTCATGACAAAGTCTTGATTTTTCTGATCTCTTTTCCCCTTAATGACTCATTGTATATTCCTTGAATAGTGACCAGATACATCCCTTATTCCTCTCCTTTGAATTGCACTAATATCTTATCCCAATTGTGCACATAATGAACTCCTACAATCAAGAAAAATCAGAATTTAATTAGTGTTTATAATCAATAGAAAATAAGATAATCAAGAATAAATATTTATTATAAACACTCCCTTTTATCTCCTTGAATTCTTCCTAATTTTTCTTTTAAGTTTTCCTTGAATTCATCACTCAAGAGTTCTTAATTTGATGGACTCTCATTAAAATAGCAAAAATCAGAAATAGAAAAGTTCAAATGAAGAAAGTTTCCTAAAACAAAATAGGAAATATTTCCTAAAATGAAAGAGGAAAGTTTCTAAAATGACTTGTTATTAATTTAAGCTCATTTCTGCTCTTTTTCGCTTGTTTTCTCCATTTCCGTCCTTCAAGTACCTAAAAACATAAACTGTGTTATAATTATTAATTTTAAGAGAATAACTTAGCAAAATGAGGGAAAATACATATTAAAAATATCACACTTTGTGCTCTTATCAGTTTTGGTAAATACTGAATCTATCGATTATCTAAATATTAGCTTTATATACTATAATTTTTAATACACATACATGTATATTAAGAAATAAACATAAAAAATTTCATAATATTAAGAACTAGGGCTGTCACTCAGTTGGTTCGAATCGGTTATAGGCATTACCAACTTCAAAACCAAAGCTTTTGGTCTAAAATTGAGCTACCAATTACCGACCAAAATTTCAATTTTTAATCATATCTACCAAATTTAGTATTTCAGTTTTCGGTATTAGCAACTTTAGAACAATTAATTCTTTGTAATAAAAATTAGAATGAACAAAACTAGGTTCTTCAATTTTATAGTCATAAATTTTGTATTCATCTTCTAAATAAAGCTTCTTTTTTTTTTGTATATATGACATCAAGTTTTAGCCATTTTCAATAAAACTAGGTTATTTAACCATCTTTAACTAGGTTACTTAAAATACATGTACTATTAATGTAGTATATGTAGTAATGTTCTTACTATTATGAATAATTTTATGTTTATTTTTTAATATACATGTATGTGTATTAAAAACTATAGTATATAAAGCTAATATTTAGATAATCAGTATATTCGATATTTACCAAAACCAAACTAACTTTTTCGGTAATTTTCAATTTCTGTTTTATCGGTCTCGATTACCAATAAGTCGGTTTATCAAACATAAAACATCAGTTGGTATTCGGTCTGTTTGATAATTACCAAACCAAGTGACAGCCCTAGTAAGAACAGTACTACATATACTACATTAATAGTACATGTATTTTAAGTAACGTATTAAAGTTGATTAAATAACCTAGTTTTATTGAAAATTGCTAAAACTTGATGTCATATATACAAAAGAAAGCTATATATAGGAGATAATACAAAATTTATGACTATAAAATTGAAGAACCTAGTTTTGTAACACTTTTGTTCATTCTAATTTTTATTACAAAGAATTAGTTGTTCTAAAGTTGATAATACTGAAAATTGAAATACCGAATTTGGTAGATATGATTAAAAACTGAAAATTTTGGTTGGTAATTGGTAGCTCAATTTCAAACCGAAAGTTTTGGTTTTAAAGTTGGTAATACCTATAACCGATTCGAACCGACCGAGTGACAGCCCTACTCACGAGCACTCAAACATTAAAGTTCGTCATTTATGTCTCATTTGATCTTACCCATAATCCTTCGATGTCCATCCAGCAAGATCGGCCACTTTAGTTAAAGGACCTCTCCACCCTTCCACCTTCTTATTACCTTTCCCAAACTTCTCTTCATGTTTTTCAAACGCTTCAGCAAAGCTGCCCCTTTGATGTCTCACATGAGAGGGGTCCACCTCATAAAAGATTGGCAAAATTGCCCCTCTGTCTTCCATGCATTCAAGAATCTTAGACAGTTCAAGCAAGCACCACGTGGAAGTAGCATAGTTTGGTGAAAGAACAACGATCGCAAACCTCGATTGCTCTACTGCTATGAGGAGTTCCGAAGAGATGGCTGTGCCTCTTTCAAGTTTTGGATCGTCCCTGAAAGTCCTGATTCCTTGCCGCTGCAACTCATTGTATAAGTAGTCTGTGAAGCCCTTGCGGGTGTCTTCGCCTCTGAAGCTCAAAAAAACATCGTATTTCCATGGGAAAGCTGAAGCAGTGGAGTCTCTAACTTGGGTGCTCAACGCCATCGGAAAGTAATCGATTAGTGATCAGAGTTCCGCTCCAAACGCACAACCACTGGAAAAGAAATTGTGCATAGACGAGAAATGGAAATATTTCAGTGTATATGGACTAACTTTCTACCGTTGCAAGTTATTAATCCAGTTCATAACAGAGGGACGATGTAAACGCATAGGGAGCTCTTGCTTTTGTAATGGTGCCCAAGTTTTAAAAGGGAAGTGCACTATCTCAATCACCTTTCCTTGAAAAAAATGTCAAAAGAGAAGTGCACTATCTTATAGTCAATTGATTCCTGGGTTCATTCACACCATTAGCTAGCAAAGCCAATTGTGGCAAGTACATTTAATAATCCGTTGGAAATCTCTGCAGATCCCTTGCATGCATATGTTCAACGACCGCACCATAACTCGTTTCAACCAATCGATGTGGGATTCCCTGTTCCTACCGCTAATTACTCGTGACTTTATTCATGATTTGTTCCTACTGAGGTCATGATTTTGATGAAATATGAGAGATACCAAAGGCCTCTGTAGATAATGATACTTCAAAATTTGTTAGTAATCAGATCAACTTGTGGAACTCAGTGAAGAAGAGCACAACAAAAGTACGGACTCTTCTAAGCTACTAGGCCCAAAAATTGGGAATGAAGTGGGTGATGTATGGATCACTTGCAATGCTACTGCATGCTGACAACCTCAGTCGGCGCCTTCTGGACATAAAACTTTGTTTTTGCGGGCAATGCTAGCTTCTCTTTGTTAGTGTTTTTTTTTTATTTTTTATTTTTTTTTTATCATATTGACTGACTTGTAAGAGCCTCTCTCGGAGATGCGAGTTGTTCAATTAGTTCAATGTGTGAGGCACAATACGCAAATACTTAATAATCTAACAGCTCACCTTCCGGAATTATTTTTGATATCCAGAACACTGGAAAAGAGATTGTACACGATAGAGAAAGTGGTTTCAAGTAATGGAAATAATGGACGGGGGAGAGAGAAGGAGACAACGGAAAGAGAAGACTTTGGCTGAAAGTGAAACATCACCAAACTTGTATTGTATTGGCTCTGGCCTCTGGGTGATAAGGTAGTTTTATTGATTAAAATGTATTGGTTTGATATAACAGAGTCTCCTGTACTGTAAAGAGCATGAAATTACTACACCCTTTGCCTTCATGTAATTTTAACTAAGATAAAAGGGTTTTTCGTTCAGAAAAAAGAAAAAGGAGGAAGGTTTAAAATATTCCAGCAGTTTTGCACATGTTTTGGTTGAGTCTATTCATAGTTGATTTAGAAAGAGAAAGGAACTCTATCTCATCTCAGATAACTAGCTAGTGCAGGCTTCTTACCTTATGTAGAGTGGCATAGGGAAATGAGTATGGACTTGCCTGATCTGGTTTTTGTTGTATCCTCTCAGTTTGTGGCTTGGTATGGAAATGTAAATTGTTTAACTTCATTACAGTTCAGTCTGGGTTAGCTAGGTGGACATTTGCAATCCAGGCATTAATGTACGCAGGCGATTGAGAAGCAGCATTGTAATGAGTTTAGGTTTCTTCTGCATAAAAAGTTTTCACCTTTATTGGGTTCATAATCCTTTGGCCTTGGCTTTTAGCTGTAATGACTAATTAGCACTCTTTTGGGGTTTTTTTTTTTTTTTTTTTTAATATTTTTAAATTAAATAGAGGATTAGGCGATATTAGTTCCTCTGCGATAGCCGATTTGGGGTGACTGGCACCCACCCACAATCTCGAAAGAAAGGGGGCAATCGCAACCGGGAACCCACCGCCCATCCCTCTATTTTATGTTATTAATAAAAGAAAAGAAATTACAAGAAGAGACAGGGGACATGAACCAAAACCTCTCTGAGAACAAAATGAAGTAAAGTACTCAAAGTGAGCAGTAAGCAATAGTTACAAACTGATGGAAAGAAGAATGACCTGCAGTAACCATGCAAATATATGTGACCACGCAGCAACCACATATATGGAACACACCTATAGTTTATCAGCAACCATGCAACAGAAATCACCATAACCCAAACCCACCTTTTCATGAAGTCTATCAAGCACCACAAAATTAGCGAATACGGAAATTCGGTAAACCTTGCAGATTGTGAACAAAGGCAGCCGAAGCACAAGGAGGGCAAGAGTCCCACCAATAATGCCCCTCATGATCCACCCCATAGTTAGCTAAGCAGTCAGCCACTTGATTCCCTTCTCGATAAATATGTGAAAAACGTATCTGCATAGAAGAGAGAATGGTACAACAATTGACCCAATCAACAGATAGACGCCAAGGGACTGAGCAATTATTAGTGGCAAGAAAGTGAATTGCTACCGCGGAATCACACTCAATCCAGAGAGAATTCCATCCTTTTCCTGATGCAATTGTAACTGCATGAATAATGGCTTGAAGCTCTGCCTCTAGAGTAGTAGCAATACCCATGGAACCAGCAAAACAACCCATAAAATTGCCCAAGTGATCACGAAAAATACCTCCATAGCCTGCAAGCCCTGGCATCCCACGAGCAGTTAGATGTGAGGAAAAGTTAAGTATCATCTTAAAGAAAAATGACTGGTACGTAGATGGAGCTCGGAGGAAGCATCGCTATCAACGTAAAAAAGAGTGCTTTTGGTTGGATTTGAGTAATATTTTCATTTGCAAATACTCCTATGTCTCACGGGATAAGTTTCCACAGTTGCTCTCTTTTATCCAAACAATGTCATGCATTCTTGTGATGCTGTGAATGTAGAATAGCTGTAAATCTTATGTAATTATGATTCTTATTTATTTAGGTTATCATGTAATTATAGGAATGATTGTTTCCTATTAGGGTTAGACTACTCCTCTTGTCCTTGTATATATACCCCTTTGTGGGATGAATAGAATTATTATTGAAAACCCTAAAATCAAAGTATTCTTTTCTACTTGGTATCAGAGCAGGTTCAATACTTTGAACTTGCCTGCATCCTTTGAATCCTGAATCCCAAAGCACACCACAAACCGCTGCTTACCACCACCATTAAAATCAAGCCATCCCTGAATTTTTGAAATCCTAGAAAAACCAAACCTGAAAAAAAACAAACAAACCCCAAATTCCTCAATGGCCGGACCTGCAATTGAAGGCGAACAGTCAAATCCAGAGAAGACAATGGTGTCATCCTCACCGATCATCCATCACCACTACACCACCCAACAAGACAACTCTGCTTTCCCCACAAGTGTTGTCTTGGATGAATCCAACTACACCATATGGGCTCCTCTTATGAGAATGCGCATTGGAGCACGAGGGAAGGTTGGTTATCTGACCGAAGTAAAGGCTGAACCCGCCATGAATTCTGCAGAGTATGAAGCTTGGGCCACGGACAATGAAAAGGTGAAAAGTTGGCTAATTGACTCCATGGAATCCTCTCTCATGAACCGGTATATTCGTCTCCCTACTGCGAAAGATATTTGGGAAGCTGTAGAGAAAACCTTTTATGATGATTCTGATGAAACCCGAATCTTTGAGTTGAATAAAAAGTGTTTTGAAGCAAAGCAGAATGGAAGGCCCATTCCGACCTACTACAATGAGTTAGTAGCAATGTTCCAGGAGATTGATCAAAGGGTGGCCTCTCAACATGATAATGTTGCAGCTGTCGTTCAAGAAACTTCAGCAATGTCCCGGATGCGTGTTCACTTGTTTTTGAGAAATCCTACGCAAGGAGCCTAAATTCTCCTTGGAGCAGAGCTATGCTTACATTCGCAAGGTGCAATCAGAGAAACAAGCTATGGGGCGTTCGGTACCTACATAATCTTCTGTTATGGTCGTTCAACGCCGACCAGGTCCTCCTCCAGGCTTCTCAGGTCCTTCTCCACGCCGTCCTCATGACAAACCAAACCCATACGCAAACAAAAAATGTGTTGTCTGTGGGGAAGTAGGTCATACCAAGGAGCGGTGCTATGAAGTGATTGGCTACCCTGATTGGTGGGACTTCACCAGGAAACCGCGAAAGAATCCGGGCAAGGCGGCTATTGCTACTACAGAGGAAGAGCATCTCGACAATGCCTCCGCTAATGTAGCGCAGTCAGGTATGAAGGGTAAGGCTACTTTGAATAATACATGGATAATTGATACAGGTGCATCTGATCATATGACCAATGACCCTAGTCTTGTGAAAAACCTTAGACGTTCCTCTCAAAATATTGTCTCTACTGCTGATGGTACTCCAACTCCGGTCACCGGAGAAGGTTCTATTGTTGTATCTGATACCTTAACCCTTGAATCTGTCCTAGTTGTTCCCTCACTAGCTTATAATCTCCTATCTGTTGGTCAGATTATTTTAGCACTTGCATGTATTGTGACCTTCTATCCATCTTTCTGTGTGTTTCAGGACATTCTGACTCGGCGGATTCTTGGTTATGGTGTTAGAAGGGGAAAATTATACTACCTGGATCTGACAGAGACTGGAGAAAACCAGAAGCATCTTTTGGGGCAAGCTAATCAGATTAATGGGGTAGAGAATGCAAAGGAAGCAGTATGGTTATGGCATCGCCGTTTAGGTCATCTATCTTTTAGTTATCTTAAGAAGCTGCAACCTCATTTGTTTTCGGTTGTCAGTGATTTGGATTTCCATTGTGACATTTGTGAACTGGCCAAGAGCCACCGTATTTCATATTCACCAAGTCTTCATAAAAGTCCTGTTCCTTTTATGAAAATTCACTCTGATGTCTGGGGTCCTGCAAAGATTCCTTCTCTTTTGGAGCTCGGTATTTTGTAACGTTTATTGATGATTGCACTCGCATGACATGGGTGTCATTACTGAAGAATAAGAGTGATGTATTTGGAATGTTTATCGAATTTCACAAAATGGTGGCAACTCAGTATCAACAATCCATCCGAGTGTTTCAGTCTGACAATGGTGGAGAGTTTGTGAATGGCCCTATGATTGAGTTTTGCCGGTCACATGGAATTCGTCATCAAACCTCCAATTCTTATACTCCTCAACAGAATGGGTTAGCAGAACGGAAGAACAGGCAGTTGATGGAAGTTGTTCGTGCTTCCTTATTTGGCATGAATGTACCTCGGTCCTATTGGGGAGAAGCAGTAAAATCTGCAGCATATCTTATCAACCGTACTCCTTCACGGGTGATTGAGTTTCAGAATCCTCATCAGAAGCTTCATACATTTTTGACCATCCCTTCTATGCCTAATTTGGAGCCCCGGGTGTTTGGGTGCACAGCCTATGTTCATATTCCCAAGCCTCAACGCAACAAGCTTGATCCCCGTGCCCGTAAGTGTATCTTTGTTGGTTATGCTGACTTCCAGAAGGGTTATCGATGTTATGATCCCCTTACTGGCACTTTACATGTCTCTCTTGATGTTGCTTTTCGTGAATCCGAGCCTTATTACTCAGGGGGAGCTTCTCAGTCTTCCCTTCAGGGGGAGAGAGGTTGTGAAGGGAATCCTCGTTCTATTATTGATTTTGATGTCTTTGAAGACTTGGAAAATTTGGAGGATACATTTGAGGGTAGAAAAAATTTGGAAACAGAAAATGCAGTTGCCGAACAGAGCATTGTAATTCCGAAATAGACAATGCGACTGCCGAACGAAGTGTTGCGAATTCCGAAACAGAAAATGCGACTGCCGAACAGAGTGTTGTGAATTCCGAAACAGAAAATGTAACTGCCGAACAGAGTGTTGTGAATTCCGAGACAGAAGAGACGACTTTTCTGGATAGTTTGAATCAAAATCAAGACGTATCTGAAGCTCACACACAAGATATTCCCCCTTCTACATCACCAACTGAAGATCCCGGTCAGAATGATCCTCCTCAGGTACCCCTAAACTTTAATGAATCTTCTGGGTTAGAAAGTGTCGAACCTAGGAAATCACAAAGGGTTACCAAGGGAATTCCTAAGAAACAATATGAACCAGATATCAAAGCCAAAGCTAAATACCCTATAGCTAATTTTATGTCTAACCATAGGATTTCTGGGTCACATGCACTTGTTATTGATCAATTATCTACTGTATCTATTCCTAGTAACGTGCAGGATGCATTGACGGATCCAAAATGGACAAAGGCGATGAATGAAGAATTGGAAGCTCTTCAAAAGAATGCAACATGGGAACTAGTACCTATGCCGGTTGGAAAGAAGACTGTAGGGTGTCGTTGGGTATTTACTGTGAAGCTTAATGCAGATGGAACTATTAATAGATACAAGGCGAGGTTGGTTGCCAAAGGATACACACAACGTTATGGGATTGATTATGAGGAGACTTTTGCACCTGTGGCAAAGATCAATACTGTTCGGATTCTAATCTCACTTGCAGCAAACAAAGATTGGCCCTTACACCAGTTTGATGTGAAGAATGCGTTTCTTAATGGGAATTTGGAAGAAGAAGTGTACATGGATGTGCCCCCAGGTGTTAAGAATTACCCAAGTGAAGTTGGCAAGGTGTGTAAATTGAAGAAGTCTTTGTATGGCCTGAAGCAATCTCCAAGAGCCTGGTTTGGGAGATTTTCAAAGTCCATGAGAGCCTTTGGGTACAGACAGAGCAATTCTGACCATACCTTGTTTATCAAGCGCAAGAATGGTAAGATTACAGCTCTTATTGTGTATGTTGATGACATGATTGTTACAGGGGATGATCCGAAAGAGATGAATGAGTTACAAAAGTATCTGTCAAAGGAGTTTGAAATGAAGGATCTGGGGCAACTGAAGTATTTTCTGGGTATTGAAGTTGCGAGGTCTAAGAAGGGAATTTCACTGTCACAGAGGAAGTATGTTCTTGACTTACTTACTGAAACGGGGATGCTGGACTGCAGTCCAATTGAGACACCCATTGAGATGAATCACAGACTTGCCATTTATCCTGATCAAATTCCAACTGATAAAGGAAGGTATCAACGTCTTGTAGGAAGGTTGATTTATCTTTCACATACTAGACCTGATATTGCTTATGCTGTGAGTGTTGTCAGTCAGTTTATGCATTGTCCTAGTGAAGAACATATGGATGCAGTTTTTCAGATTTTGAGGTATTTGAAGATGGCGCCAGGTAAAGGATTACTGTTTGAGAAAAAGGATGAATTGGAAGTTGGGGATACACAGATGCAGATTGGGCTGGTGATAAAACTGACAGGCGTTCTACATCTGGGTACTTCACTTTTGTAGGAGGAACCTTGTCACTTGGCGTAGCAAGAAACAGAAAGTTGTGGCCAGATCAAGTGCAGAAGCTGAATTTCGAGGTATGGCACATGGAGTCTGTGAAATGTTATGGATTCGTAATGTCCTGAAAGATCTAGGTTACAAGCTTAGACAACCTATGGATTTGCATTGTGATAATAAAGCTGCAATTGAGATTGCACATAATCCAGTTCAGCATGATAGGACAAAGCATGTAGAGGTTGACCGTCATTTTATTAAAGAAAATCTTGACAGAAAGGTTATTCGTTTTCCATTTGTAAACTCAGAAGAGCAGTTAGCTGATGTTCTTACTAAAGGAGTGTCCAGGAAGATATTCGACAGCTCAGTTGACAAGTTGGGCATGATAGATATCTATGCACCAACTTGAGGGGGAGTGTAGAATAGCTGTAAATCTTATGTAATTATGATTCTTATTTATTTAGGTTATCATGTAATTATAGGAATGATTGTTTCCTATTAGGGTTAGATTACTCCTCTTGTCCTTGTATATATACCCCTTTGTGGGATGAATAGAATTATTATTGAAAACCCTAAAATCAAAGTATTCTTTTCTACTGTGAAAAGAAAGACTGAGATCAGTACACCAATCTTTGACCATGTACACATCTAACCTCACATCATTGCACTACAAAAAAGAATTGCAATGGCTACACATAGTTAGCGGTGGTAGTGATTTGCTGTCGCTAAAGGTTCAATTTTTGCTTCGGCAAAACATGCAGCGGCCAAAATTGCTTTGGCAAAACATGCTGTCATCAATGCTCGAATATTTACTTCGGAAAAATGTGTGGTACATCAACAATTTGCTCTCAAGTCTCGCGAGCCTTCTCTTTCTCTTTCTCAATCTCACCATTGACGCCAATACTCTTGAGAAGCTGCCATCCCTATCGTCGCCGGTCTTGGGATCTCTCTCACTTTCGCCGCCATTCTATGTGCCAAGAAAGATAAAAAGCCTCCTCTCCTATTGGAGATGCCTCCAATAGGGTTCGCTTTCTTCCCTCGCTCTTTCTTTCTGTTTATGGCCTATGACTATTGTGGGTTATTTTAATTGGTGATTGATAAGCTTCCGATGAACTGTTGGAGCTTAATTAGGTCTGGGCTTAATTCTAGGTTATGCAATGACCAGTGGGATTTCTTGTTTGAGAGTTTTAGCTTTAGATCTGCTCTTGAATTGGTATATTCTGCTAAACCTCTACGTGAATTCTTCATTGTTTGCCGATTTAGCTTGATCGGTATCCATAATTGAGCTAATGATTAGAACTTTATGTGTAATTGGAGATTTGACAAAGTGGGGATGAACATGTTTATTGATGTGTGGTGGTTCATTTGGTTAATAAAATACTGATGGAAATGTAAAGTTGGGATCTTGAAGTATTGGTGTTTGGGAAAGTGAGGCATTCCCAGTTATATGGTTGAGTCTGTTTTGATGATATATCTATATGATTAATTAGTAGTGCAACAAGAATGAATAACCTCGGTGTTTGATAGGTCTGCAAGCAGAGCACTTGAATCTCATCAATCACAGGAAATACATCATCTGCTTGTTTTTTAGAACGCCTAATAGATAGTATACATCTACTAAAATCTCTAATTTTACATACAAGAGCTTCAGATCCTAGACCAACGGTTTCAGATCGTAGCCTCTTCTCCGATTTGCTAATCGAAGGGCGTTGTTTGTTGGTGTCTTACAATTAAGTTTTCTTGGCTCCCATCCTTGACAATCTGTGTCTTGTCCTCCAGAGCAGGCCGTGATGTTTTCTCCTATGGGGATCGATATGCTTGCACTGCATATCAGAATAAAAATGAAAGCTAGCAAGTTTTGTTAACTCCCATCGTTTACGATCTCTGTCTCAACGCCTTCAAGTTAGAATTACTAGCCAGATACTAATTTGAAGGAAAGCTAGCATGCTAAGGTTAATTGACGTAAGTAAACTACACATTCAAAATCTCTGAATTGATGTAGATGTGGCCAGTGGCGGACGCAGAAATTTTTGTGAGTAGGGGCAAAAAAAAAGGTTGAACAAATAAATATAAAATATTACAATGAATGAAGCATAATTTTTCAATCTTTTGATAATATTTTCAATGAATACATATTTTAACTTCCTAGCAGATAAAATGACTTTAAATTAATATATTTTTTGATACATAATTTTTTTTAAAATTAAATAAGGGACACATAATTTATTTCCATCTATTTACTGTAAAATACACTTGCTATATTTCCTAACCAAAAAAAAAAAAAAAAATACAAAATCAGCGTGCATTAAAAAGAAACACACCGGACACAAGCAATCCAATCTTCTTGTCTAAAAACCAAACAATGTAAGAGATTATTATTATTTTTTTTTTTTAGAGTAGTAAAAAATATTTCAAAGTAATTCAAACTAGTCATGAAGATTGGATTGCTCGTGTAAGTTTCCATAGGTATCAGGCTAGCACGTACTCTAAGCTAGCTAGCTAGCCTAGTCCTTGATGAAGTTTCTTTTTCATTTGTTGTTGGAAAAGGCGTGCCTTGTGAAGTTGTGGGTATTAATCTAAGGCTTTGTTCAATTTGAACTTGGTAATGCAGAAAAAGCAGCTAACTTTCCTGTGTAAGATTATAAAAGCCAAATGCTTGAACACATTTACACGTGTAATTAAGTTTCTTTAGTTTAATCGTTGTGAGACAGCAGATTACACTTCCTCTAGGGGCAGGGCAGCATAATCTCTGGGGGCAAACCAATGAACATAACATATATATATATATATATATATATGAAGCTGCTGCGCAAATGAAAAAAATCCACTGGGGGCAGCTGCCCCCACTCGTCCCAACGTGCGTTCGCCAGTGGATGTGGCTGGCTATAGACTCCTTCAACAAAAAACTCTAAATTAACGAGACATTCAAAAACTCGTTTATTGTTACACTAATTACTATTCTGATTAAAAAAAATTATTTAAATCTGGAAGAATACATATACTCGGGGGGTGTATTGTATTTGGATTTATATGGATTTTTTTAAAATGATATATAGACTTTTTCAAAAGTCTATGAACTCTATAAAAAGTTCATAGACTTCTATTGATTTCTTAAAACCATTGACTTTTAGCATAGACTTTTTATTGATTTATAAAAATCTACAGACTTTATATGAATGACTTCTATAGATTTCACAATATTTACAAAAAAAAAAAAAAAAAACTAGTTTATGAGTCAGAGAATAGAATACAATGTAGTAGCTAGCTATGTTAACTAATGTCCATTAGTGTAAAAATCAGCGAAGCTCAAATAATGTTATGAAACAAACGTATAAGAAAATAAAGGAAAAACCTCCAAATGTAATCAACCAAAAGGTACCAAAAATAAGAGACGGGAAAAAAAAAAAGTTTCATGCTAAAGAAGCAGACGTCTCTGAAACAATGATATGATTTATCCTTCTCCTTCATTTTCACTTTCTTCATTGTTATTGTTTTCATTGTTGGCATTTGATTGGGCATCTGTCCACATATGAGTAGCAATACTCATTCTCCATTTATTAGCATTTTCTCTCTGCTGATCTTGGGTTTGAAAATCATCCCATTCAAAATTATCTTCGTGATTGTCTATCGGATCTTCTTCTGGTTCGGGAGGAAATTCATCTGAACGGCATTCCTGTCGAAGAAAATTGTGCAGTCTTGCACAAGCCAAAACTAGCTCTGCTTGTGTCTTATATGAAAATGGTGGTGCTGATTTGAAGATTGTGAAACGCGACTTAAATATTCCAAATATTCTCTCAATTACATTCCTCAAAGAAGCATGACGAAGATTGATTAACTCAATTGCATTGACAAGATGGTTTCCTTCACCGCCAAAATCTTTGAGGGATATCGAGTACCTCGAAATGGAGCTAAAAACCGACGTCGATTTGGAAATCCGCAGTCCCCTAAGTAATATTTACCTAATAATAAAAAAATATATATGCAATTAGCATGTTATATGACATAAATTGTAATAAGTGTTTTGAACTTTTTTTATGCAAGTAAAACTATACCTGGTGGCACTTTGAGTCCATTTCGTCTAGAAATTGCATCATTCAACACTTTTGAATCATGAGCGGAACCCTCCCATCCACTAAGTACATATATGAACTGTAAATCAAAGTTACAAGCTGCTAATACATTTTGTGATATCGTCCCATGGCGATTTCGATATCTGCTAACCTCACGTCCAACTACCGTTGCTGGAATATGTGTGCCATCTATAGCTCCGACGCAATCCTGAAACAATGAAAAAAGATATAAAATAGTTGAAAAGAAAAATGAAATAATATCTTCATTACTGTATAATGAAATAAATAACCATCCATAAAAGTTGCATTGCTTACCTTAAAGTAAGGATAAAACCTTGTACTTTCTCTTATGTTAGGTGGCACGGACTCAGGTTTAGCCATAAACTCCGGTGCTATTGTATTCAGGGCCTTCAAGACTTTGTTGAAACTTTTGCTAACAGTGAAATGAGATCGCTCAAATATCAGCCGAGCTTCACTGTATCGATTGTTTTGGCCGACAACAAGTACAAAGGTTGCGAGCATTTCTTCAACACAAATGTGTCATGTATCCCGAAAAGGTGTTTTCACTTTTAGGATGCTACATAATTTTCGAAAAACGTCAGGATACATTCTATACACCTCTCTAAATATTTGAGGGTCTCTGTCCAATATTTTGTGCATATATATGTATCCACTTGATGTCACTGGTCGCCGAGTCAATGGACGTCTAATGCATTCACCACGTATGCTGAATACAAGGTCGTATAACACATAAACCACTGCTTGTATTGCCATTAATAATATCTTAACAGCCTCGTAAAACTGTTCTTCCTCTTCATCAACTCCATACATGTCCATTTCAGACATTGCTAATAGAGAAATCACCTAAACATAAAAATGTCACTATTCATATTAACATTCTTTCAAAAGCAAATCAAATATCATAAATATTCAAATAAAAAAATAAGTTGTAATCCATCACACACAAGTTTAAAATCATTCAAAACAAGCTGCAATTCAAACAAAATAAAATCAAACTCCCTAACTTAAAATTAATAACAGAACATAGCCTATTGCTTATTAGGTGTCGCTAGTGGAGATTCACCCAAACCTATTGCATTTGTTTATAGGTGATCCAATTAAGTCGCTGTTCAGGAGTCATCTTCAAGAAGAAATCTTGCCTTGCTTTAGTATTAAGCAAATCAAGAGCCATAAAGCAAGCTTCATCAGTTAATCCTGGAGTCTCCTTCATAGCATCCAAAAGGTCACTCTCTCTTGATTCTCTCTTCTCCATTAAGCCACAAATTTTATCAAAACTTGTGCCAATTTTACCAATGCCACTTGATAAGTTTTCTAGAACCTCAGCCTGACCAGTAGCCCCTTTTGAGCCACTATTATTTTCATAGTCAGTTCTACTCCGTTTTCCTTAAGTCCTGCTATGAGGTGGAGCTGGAGCATCTATACTGGTACCTTGGGAGGGTTGTTGTGAAAGAGATGGCGAGTTTTCTTGGTGTGATGACTCATTTTCATTTTGTACAAACATGTTAGTAGTTCGATCAAAAACTAATCCATCTATGCCACCAATTCCCCAAGATCCATTTTCCTCCGCTCCAAATGTTGTTGCATCTGTATCATCACCTAGACTGATGATAGGAGCACAAAATGTGACATTTTTAATATGTATTTTCCCTCATTTTGCTAAGTTATTCTCTTAAAATTAATAATTATAATAAAGTTTATTTTTTTAGTTACTTCAAGGTCGGAAATGGTTAAAATAGGTAAAAAAGAGCATAAATGAGTATAAATTAAGGACAAGTCATTTTAGAAACTTTCATCTTTCATTTTAGAAAATATTTCCTATTTTGTTTTAGGAAACTTTCTTCATTTGAACTTTTCTATTTCTATTTCTTGAGTGATGAAATCAAGAAAAATTGAAGGATTAATCAGGAATAATTCGAGGAGATAAAATGGATTGTTTTTAATCAATATTTATTCCTAATTATCTTACTTCTTATTGATTATAAACTCTAATTAAATTCTGATTTTTCTTGATTGTAGGAGTTTATTGTGTGCACAATTCTTGGAAGAAATTAGTGCAATTCAAAGGAGAGGAATAAGGGATGTATCTTGTCACTGTTCAAGGCATATACAATGAGCCAGTAAGGGGAAAAGAGATAAGAAAATTCATGACTTTGTCAAGAGAAAATCATGGAAATTTGGAGGAGAAATCACCTCTAGATGTATGGCCATGATTACATCACAAGATAGGAGAATTCCACTATAAATAGCAGTCATTCTCAACACCAAGAGCATCACTTCCTGGCCAAGATTACTTCCTAGCTTATCAGTTCCTAGCTAAAAATTATTCCATAGCTATGCCCAATTCACTTCTCAAACCTCCATCACATACAAGACCGTGACCATCATCCTTCCATCAATCTACAAAGTTCTTAGGCGCTAAGTCAAGGATGCTCCACCACCATAGCAGAGATGAGTTCATCACCTTGTTGTCAAGCCGCTAAGGAAAGCTTCAAAGTGTAACTATGACTCTACTTACAATCTTTGTTTTGGTTTTGTTTGTTTGGATTTGGGAGTTGTGTAATTGGAGACATGAGATTTTTAGAATATTTTTATTAATATTTTTGAGATTTTCAATTTATTATTAAGTTAATTTTGAGAATTCTTTGATGATGCGTATTACAATCTTGTGCCCTTTTATGTGTTTAGGTAATTTTCAGAGTTAGATTGATAAGTTTGCATGCTAGAATCACGCTGAGTATTCATGTGTGTTTGCTTAATTTGCCAAAAGTAATTATTATTTGTTAAGACGCTAAGTTAAACAAATAGCAATTAGTTCTAAAGAGTGGTAAAAATACGATTCTGGAAATTACGTGTTAATTGCTATATGTAATGGTTAATTTGCACGTGTGAGTTGATTCGAAGACCAGATTAGATAAATGGATTGGACCGTGACAGCTTTTCATTTGGGCTCTTATCTAGCATTTAAGATGGGCACGTTTTTGTAGCATGTTGAAATAAATTTTCTGTTTTTACACTTAATAATTTTCAGAGTGGTAGTGGTCTAGGTTAGAGAAGTCGATCATTGTAAATAGTTTTATTTGTTTTGTTTTTATTTTAAGTAGATTAGAACCAAATTTCAAAACCCCCCATTTTATTCTTTTATTTGTTAATTGAACTTTTAGTGTAGGTGAACCCTACAATCCTCGGACTGAACGATCCCTGCTTATCCTATACAGACAACTACATTTTGCAGGGTTAAATTGTGAGGCTATTTCAGCCGCACCAACTGATTGAGCCCATTCCAGTTGCAGTTCCATTTCCAACTGCAATTTTCAAGTCCTCATAGTCTGGAAAAGTTTCTGACCGAAAGTGCCCATGCGTTGGATGTGACTAGTAGGAAAAAAAAAAACAATTGTCAATATGATGATAAACATTTGAAATAATTATAAATCCAAATTAGAATAAACGAAAAGGCAATAAGCTCACCTTCAAATAATCTGCCCATACTTCATCATCAGTAGTGAATCTTTTTGTGATCGGATCGCACCCAAATCCAGAACTATGGCGCATAAGTTGAGAGTAATTGGTGTATTGTTTCTTAAACCATTTCACTCTGCTTTGGTAATGACTAAAAGTTATTTCATAACCAAGTTTTTCGTTAAGTTTAGGAAGTAGCTTTGTCTCTACTGTTTGTTTGCTTATCACACCATTAATATCATGAAATCCAAGTTTGGCGCCTTCAACCATAAGTTGAAGCACAACGTTGCTTTCTTCAGTGCAAGTTTTGTAATCATTTCTTTTACCATTCCCTTGTGAATCTCCCATCTATACGATTGTGTAGAAGTAATCATACATGCAACATTTATCAATCAAAACATTATAATTCAAAGCAATGTATGTACAACTTTGAAGTATCAAAAGCCATGAGAAAATGAGTCTTCAATAATAATATATAAAAAATAAAAAATAAAAGTATAGACCGGAAAAAAATTACAAGACCACTTCTGTGTCCTCTGTTTGTATCAATAAATTATTGCTTCTTATGAAGTAAGAAAAATATCTGTAGTTATATGTTCCTATAGTCCGATCTAAAAAATAAGAACGAAAACAAACTAGAGATTAGTTTATAGTGGACCTGCAACTTATTTATCTTTGACTTGTCAACACCAGCCCGAAACAAAAAATTTCAAGCAGGCCAGCATGTTCTATATTGAAATTTACTGCAATTCACAAGCTTAAAGTACTATCATTGTTGTCTAATGCGTAAAAGTGAGGGAGAGAGTGCTAGTCATGTTTTTGTTCACTGCACAGCCACTCACTTAAGATATAGAGATTAATGATTAATGGAGACCTCACCTACCCTTTAGTTAATTCCCTTCCCTCACTCAGTAAGGGCTTAGGCTATGTAATTTAATATTTTAATTGATAGCAAAAGGCTGTTCATATTGATTATTACCCAGACAACTTCTCTTTGATTAATGTTTCTTTTTCATAATTCATTCAATTACGCACATTGTTTAATCACCCTTCTTTGTTTTCTATCAGTAGAATCACACACACTTTAGTTATAGAAAAGAAGGTCTGGCATGCACAAACACAAAAAAAAAAAAAAAACCACACACACACATAAATACCATTCGGCTTATCTACCCAAACTTAAGAGCCACAAGGGCAAACCAATAGCAAATTAAACAAAGAGAACCAGGCCAATATAGGACGGCAACAAGTAATAAAAGAAACCAAAAACCTAGAGAGAAGAAGAAACAGACGCAACAAACAACAGAAGAAAAGGAACTTCTTGCAGAATAGTCTAATAAGGATGACAATTGCAATAACAACAATAGCGCAAGACGCAGGACTATGATCAAACCGTAAAAGCATTAAGCGTATACATATAGACGACAAATTTGGGTTTTAGGGTTTTAGGGGTAGATGATAATATTTGGGTTATTAGGGTTCCAAGCATCACAATTGAAAAACAAAAAAAATCAAATTCAACAACAACAATGAACATGTTAGGTATTAGAAGTTGATACCACAAAACATTAGAGAAAAGACAACAAAAAATTTAAGAAAGAGAGATGATGGAGGACCAACCTATTCGCGCGTAGAGAGAATAACTTTGATAGACTTTTCCACGCTCAAAATCTTTGCTCTGATGGCTGGAAAAATATTGGAGTTTGCTATTTATACTAAAGACTATAAAGTCCATGATTTTCCATGATTTTCTAATTCCATATGTATGAATGATATTTTGAATACCCCTAAACTTCTATTCATTTTTAAAAGTCCTAATTGAATACCCCTAGACTTTGGTGGAATTCATAAAGATTTTTTAAAATCCTAATTGAATACACCCAGACTTTTATGGATTGTTAAAAGTCTGTATTCAATACACCTAGACTTTTAAATTCCATAGACTTCTTTAAAAATGTCAGTAATTCCATATACAATACACCCCCCCTAAATTTGCCAAGAAAACCATCCTTTTCCCATGATAATTTATCAAACCTACTCACCATTAAGTCCGACCAAAAAGGGCACCCATTCTTTGAGGATCCATTGATGGATAAAATGTTGTTCCCCCTTGCGAAGGTGGAGGTGGCATTTAGTAGTATTGTTGTACTGCACATTGGTCTCTTTGGGGCACGCCTCCTTGAGGCAACCACCCAAAATGAGCCGCCTCCAACTGTCTATTAGATCCCTCATCCTGCACTCGCGGTGCCTGAGGTCTACCTTAGGCCAACTTCAATCTCAAACCCTTCACCACCAGCTTATTACAAAGTTCCTCCTCTGCACCTTCTCTTGTTGCATAACTCACAAAAGCACATCCTCTTTGCCCCACCACCCTAATCGATTCGATCTCGCCATGAACCCAAAAGCAATCCCTCAAGTTCTGCTCCGAAACTCTCCCATCAACCACAACCCCCACATACAAAGTCCGAATGCTTTTGTCCTCCGGAGGCACCAAAGACCCCATCTCTCCAACCTTCTAAGCAGTTTCAATACCACCGGATCGTTGACCCCATGGAACAGGTCCTTGATATTAATTTGGTTAGACCGTTAGACAACTCCCCAGTTATGGGCATCTCATGCCGGTAATTAAGGACACTCCGTTCCTCTACCCCGAGTATAAAAACTACACACATGCGCTTGGTAGTCGGTTCCTTTTTCACCTCTTATAATTTTTGTAATTTTATAAATTCAATTTTATCCTTAAAAAAAATATTAAAAAAATAAAAATAAAATAAACCTATACTAAACCAGCCGAACTCAACTGCCCGACATCAACCAAGATTGTGCCTCCTCAAGCGTTATGATTTGCTGGGGCTGCATGATCTGAAGATTTAAGAGATGGATCTAGAAAGAGAGCAAGAGGAAGAAGAAAACGAGAAGGTAGAAAGAAAATTACAAAACGAAAAGAGTTGTTTAAGGTTG
This sequence comes from Rosa lucieae, assembly GCA_024704745.1. NCBI lineage: Eukaryota > Viridiplantae > Streptophyta > Magnoliopsida > Rosales > Rosaceae > Rosa > Rosa lucieae. The sequence goes on from CM045492.1 coordinate 27,922,676, forward strand.
CCTATCAAGACATGATTATTTCTATTGGGACCTCCAAATCTGCTCACTTGATCTCACTCTATTATGAATTATTAAATAATATATAACCTCCAATAAAATGACTATTAAGGACAATAATTATATCAAAAAAAATTACATAATAATAATAATAATAATAACAACCTAGCAATTAAAAAATTAAAAAAAAATTAAAATAATTAATCATGAGGTACAAAAATAGAGGAAAAAAATTAAAAAATTGAAACTACCATTGCAGTTAACAAAACAACAAAACGTCTAAGATCTTTTTTTTTTTGTAATGTGTTAAATTATAGATTTTTAGACTATTATCAAAGAAGGGTAAATTGTGGGTTTTTGAAAATTTAACCACAAGCCTTATTGGCTTAATTAATACGGATTCATTGAACTGCATCTTAAACATTATCTAGAGAATGTGACTCTCACATACGCTAATATATTAAATAATCTAATTAATATTTTTTAAATTTACAATTTCTTTCTATTTTCTATTTATTTTTAATTCTTTTTTTTATATTCTTCTTTAGCTCAACTTGTTATTGGAGCACTAAGTCCCTCTGAGTTATCTCACGAGGGTTTTTCGGAGCTGGTGGGTTGGCTAGGGTTTCCAAGGGTTTTGTGGCCGCTTTCAACCAAAGTTGAGCGGTGGTCTTCGTTTTCTAGGGTTTATGAATTAGATTTTGTAGTACTGCTGCTGGTTTTGTCGACGGAGAGGATGGAGGAGATTGGGAAGCGTTTTGCTGGGGCGCTGGTCCTTACGGAGAGAGAGGCTAAAGGTGTTCGGATACGAGCGAGCGCTGTGGAGGCTGCACAATGCTGTCAGCATGCCTTAGTGTGCAAAGTTGTGACCCCGCACTACTATCATAGGCAGAGCTTCATCGAATTGTTTAGAAGGCTGTGGGGTGAAGAGAATGGCGTGATGATCAGTGATGTGGAGGATGGTCTTTTTCTGGCTCGTTTTCAGACGGAGAAAGATATGGTTAGGGTTTTGGATAGAGAGCCATGGGATTTTGATAAGTCATTGATTGTGTTAAATATCCTCAGAGATGAGAACGTGGTTTCTGATTTTCCATTAACAACTACGTTGTTTTGGGTCTAAGTTCATGGGGTTCCGTAACGATACCGTAATTCGGAGGTGGCTGAGGATATTGGAATGGAGGTTGGCCAGGTAGTTGATATAGGGAAGGGGGTGGAGGTGATTGTGTGGGGAGGTTTCTACAAGTTAGGGTTCGCATGGATATTACAATACCGTTACTTAGACGTACGTACTGTGGCTGACTTCCCTGGTGTTGGACAGATAGAGATGGACTTCCGGAATTTTGTCAGGAATGTGGTATAATTGGACATCCAACGAGGGTTTGTGATAAGAAGCTGGGGATTCGGGATAAGAAGGAGATTGATTGTCCATACCGATTATCTTTACGGGCTGAAGTTGATTTGCATGGGAAGCAGTTGGAGGAGAGAGGTGGTAGAGGTAGGTTTGGAGATGGAGGTAGTGGTAGTGAAGCTAGTGATTCAATTAGTAGTTCTAAAACAGGAGGAGGGGGGCTTTGGAGAGGGGTGGAAGCCGAAGGAAGGTCGGAAGACTTGGCTTTTAGAGGGTCCACTTAATGATACGGCGACATCGCCATGCAAGGATGTGGGTGGTAAATGTAATCTACATGATGAATCTATTAGTGTCAAAAATGCGATGGTGAGTGTTGTCAATTTTAATTTAATACTCGCAAGTGCACGATTCAATTGTAAGATAGATGTGCAAGCACGAGGTCATTCCCACCAGGACTGATTGAAACAATTTTGCAATGACAAGTGTGCTTTACTTAAGTGAAACAAACTAATTTTTATGATGATTGAGTTGTAAACAGAAAATTAAAGAAAGAAAAACTGAAATTAAAAACAAGAATGAGCAATGAGATTTAAACTCTAAAGGAAGCAGATTATGAAGATGCTAAAGCATTGAATCCACCACCTAATAGTTCTATCCGATTCTCTAGTTGATAACCATTGAATTCCTAGATATCATGCTAAAGATTTCGGTACATAAGCCTTATTGATCCCAAACATATGCCAAGTTCTTCTAACCTATGAATTCCAACTTATTGATCATGTATAGAACTCAAGTAGCCAAACTATAATTTACTTCACTAAATGATCAGGTTCAAGCAAATATGTTCAACTCCATTAAGCACAAAAGAACTAGGAAATCATGCAAACAAGAATATCGACTATGATCAAGCACTTGTATTCTTAATTCACAACTCTTTAATCACAAGATTGAATTATCTTTTGGCACCCTAGAAAACATCTACTCATTGATCAAGCATCATATTTTCCAACCAAATAACTCATAAACAAAACCTAGGTCTTATTGATCCCGAGCAAAGATTTTGAATAGAAGTTCTATTGAAACGGTGATTAAGAGTTTAACATAGAAATCCAGAAATTCAATAGCAAACCAACTAAACAAATAGAATCGTCATACTAGGGGCTTCATCTCAACCCTAGCTTAGAAGTTTAGCAATCCATAACTATGAAAAACATGACTAGAATCAAAGAAAACATGAAACAAACAATGGAAGAATTGAGGAACTCGGGTCCAACGATGGTGAGAGCTTCTCTTCTTCTTGTTCTCTGCGGAATAGGCTGCCTCCTCTTCTCTCCGTGCTAACGTCCTAGGTTTTCTGCCTTGTATGTCTTTTTCCAATCCTACTTGATTTGGGCTTCTTCGGTCTTCTAGTCCAACTTGGAATAGCTTTCTTCTCTCCAAAGGAACGCAGGGTTATTAAAGTCAATGCAAGAAATTACTCCAAATATGTCAAACACGTTCAGCCTTGTTCCATTCAAGTGCTGAGAACAACGGACTTGGGCCTCACTAGTTAGATTCCCAAAAGATATGCAAAATCCGTCAGAATCTGCCTTCCCGAACTAGGTTCACTTAAATCATCATAACTTCCTCCAGAAAAATGCGAATCCACTTCCGTAAAATTCCTTAGAAAGCTAACATCCGTATCTTTCCAATGGTATAAGGCTTGCCTGCTAATTCCTTCTGAGAAGGTACAGTTTAATCTGTGAAGTTGACGCAAAGCAGAGACAATTCTGGACGCTCAGGATAGCAAGCACCCTTTCAATCCTGCGTTTGATTTTAAGCTCCAAATCTTCTTTTCTCCAATTTAACCTACAAAACACAAACACAAAGTAAATGACTCAAAAATGATAAGAACTAAGCCTAGAATCTTGCATTTAAGGGTATAAAAATATACGAAATTATGAATCTATCAGTGAGGTTGGATGAAGTATCGGAAGGGGTAAACAAACAGGTTGCTAGAGCTTTGTTCCCGGTCGTGGAAAATTCTATGATCATGGAGGTGCCGAAACAGCCTAATGAGCTTATTATTCAACCTTTGGTGGGGGGATGGATTAATCGTATGCATATTAGGGAGGTTGGTAAGCTACTGCAAGCTGAATTTCAGGGGGAGATACAAAAGGAGGGGCAAGAGCGGTTAGGTGGTGCAAATGCTAGCTCTGAGCAAATTATGAATAGTGAGCATGCCTCCGTTAAGGGTCCAATTTTTCAGATGGGACTCTCTGAGGAAAAGAAGGAGGTTGGGGGACAAAAAGGAGGCCGGAGAACCTGGAAGGTTTTAGCTCGTAAAAGGAAGAATACTGATGTGAGTGGGATTGTAATTGAAGAAGCTGCTATGTTTGAGGGTGTTAAGCGAAAATTTGAGGTTGAAGTGAGTATGGAACAACAATCTTCTAAAAAGGTGATGCTTTCTGAGGGTATCCCTGAAGTGGTGGGTGCAGTAAGGCTGCCCCACCACGAGCAATGAGAATATTAAGTTGGAACGTCCGAGGGATGAGGCGATCCCGGACGTTCCGTGATCTAAAGGATCTCATTCATGTCCATAAACCGGAGTTGGTATTCCTTATTGAGACAAAGATGACCTCTTGTCAAATGGGGAGGCTTACGTTGCGTCTGGGTATGGATGGGATTCTTAGTGTGCCAAGGGATGAGTCTAATGGTGGTTTTTCTGGGGGATTGTGTATTTTATGGAGGAGTTCTATTTCTGTTTCTTTTTTATCATCGAGTTTTTATCACATTGATACCATGGTTACTTGGGAAGATGGAGAAGTATGTAGGGTGACTGGTTTTTATGGCGAGTCGAGTGCTAGCCAGAGGCGTCACTCTTGGGAGCTTCTACGTGGTTTGGCGCAAGAGTATGATGGCCCTTGGTTATGTTGTGGAGACTTCAATGAGATTCTGAGCATTCATGAGAAAACTGGGGCTACAATTTGATCTCAGAGACAAATAGATGAGTTTAGACATGTGTTGGAGGAGTGTGGTTTGTATGAGTTTGCTTTTACGGGGTACGAATTTACTTGGGATAATAGAAGGGAGGGAGCTGGTAATGTTAAGGAGCGAATTGACTTGGGCTTTGGTAATTTTGAGCCGATTCATAAGTGTGGTGGTTTGTTTTCACACCACTTGGTGTCTATGGCCTCAGATCATTGTCCTATTCTTATTAAGTGTGAACCTCCTGGTGTTGATAGTAGTAACCCTCGTAGGCGTGGTCGTAGATTTTTGTTTGAAGAAATGTGGACTAAGGAAGAAGAATGTGGTCGGGTGGTTAGCCAGGTATGGGCTGAGGGACGTCACAGGCCTGTGGCTACTAAAATAAGAGTAGTAGCAGAGCATTTGAAAGTTTGGGAGAAGGAGAAATTTGGGTTGGTGCGCCGGGATATAACTGATTTAAGGAAGGAATTGGATGATATACAGAGGCTATATCCTTCGAGTGAGAACTTGCAGCAGCGAAGAGAAGTGGAGTTAAAGTTGGATAAGGTGTTAGAGAGAGAGGAGATAATGTGGTGTCAACGAGCAAGGATTAATTGGCTTCGGTATGGGGATCGGAATACAAAATTCTTTCATAATTATGCTAAACAGCGGGGCCATACTAATAAGATTGTTGGGATCTTAGGGGAGGATAACAGATGGAGGACTGGAGCAGTGGAGATTGGTTGTGAATTTGTGAATTATTTTAGGCAACTTTTTACCTCGAGTGGGGGACAGTTTCAAGAAGCTTTGTTTGATGCAGTTGATGCTAGAATTTCTTAGTCTGAATCTGCATTCATGGCTAGTCCATTTTCACATGTCGAGATTGAGAGAGCGTTAAAGCAAATGGGGGCTACGAAGGCGCCGGGTCCGGATGGTTTACCTCCTATTTTTTATCAAAAGTATTGGGCTGTGATTGGTGATGATGTGGTATCAAAATGCCTAAAGTTTTTGAATGGTGATGGAGATATTGGAGAGTTTAATCATACGCTACTTGCATTAATTCCGAAAGTTGTGAGTCCAAAGAAGGTGATGGATTACCGACCAATTAGTTTGTGCAATGTGTTGTATAAGTTGGTGTCGAAGGTGCTAGAAAATAGATTGAAGAAGGTGTTGCCGGATGTGATCTCTGAGTTTCAAAGTGCTTTCGTTCCAAACCGATCAATCCATGATAATGTTATAGCAGCTTTTGAGATTATTCATAATTTGAAACGACGGGGGAAGAAAAGTAGGTAGAAGATAGCAATAAAGCTGGATATATATGGCCGAGGCTTATGATCGTGTGGAATGGAATTTTTTAAAGAGAATGATGGAGGAGTTGGGGTTCCCGATTAGATTTGTGCAGCTTATTATGTCTTGTGTGTAATCTGTGACGTATTATGTTCTTATGCATGGTCAACCGTTTGGAAAAGTGAGACCTACATGTGGAATTCGGCAAGGCGACCCTATTTCACCATATTTGTTTATCATTATTGCTGAAGGATTTTCATCGTTATTGCGCAAGGCTGTGTTGGAGAAGAAATTACATGGTGTTGCAGTAGCGAGAGGCGCTCCTTGTGTTTCTCATTTGTTTTTCGCCGATGATAGCTTGCTTTTTTGTGATGCATCAGTGGAGGACTGTAGTAAACTGAAGGAGATTTTTAGTATCTATGAATTGGCTTCGGGGCAAAAAATCAATACTGATAAATCTGCTATGGCGTTTAGTCTGAAGACTGATCGCGTTTTAAATAAGGAGTGTTGTTCTATTCTGGATATGAAGGTAGTTACTTGTCATGAAAGGTATCTGGGACTGCCTACGATTACCGGTAGAGACAAGAAAGGTACCTTTAGAGGTTTGGCAAATAGAGTTTGGAAGCAGGTTCAAGGGTGGGAAGGTAAGATTCTATCAAAATGGGGGAAGGAGATACTCATCAAAGCTGTCGCTCAGTCGATTCCTACCTATACGATGAGTGTTTTTCAACTTCCGATGGGTACTTGTGAAGAGATTAATAAGCATCTTGCTCGGTTTTGGTGGGGGAAGTCAAGTGGAAAAGGGATCCACTGGAGGAGCTGGGATAAGTTGTGTTTCACGAAGAATGAAGGGGGGCTAGGCTTTAGAGAAATTCAGTAGTTTAACAAAGCTCTTGTTGCTAAACAGAGGTGGGGCTTGTTAAGAGATAGTAACTCTCTGGTAGGTAGGATGCTTAAAGCATGCTATTTTCCTAAGTGTGATTTTCTTCAGGCTGATGTGGGGAATGGTCCATCTGCCATATGGCGTGCAATTATATGGGGTCGTGAACTACTTCTAAAAGGTCTGAGGTGGAGAATTGGAAGTGGAGTTGATGTTATGGTGTTCATTGACCCTTGGGTCCCTGGTCTGGATGATTTCCGTGTTTCTTACAAGAATGGGTTGGATATGTCAATGAAGGTTTCAGATTTGATTAATGACGTTGGGGAGTGGAATGTTAATAAGTTGGAGCAAATTGGGACATCCTGTGAAGTGGAAGCTATTCTTAGCATTCCTTTGGTTCGTAGTGAGAGTCGTGATCAATTAATCTGGAACCAAAACAAGAACGGAAAATATTCAGTTAAAAGTGGGTATTGGTTGGCCTTAAAGGAAGGTAGAGAGCGTAGAGGTAGTCAGACTGGTGTACCAGCTGCAATTGATTATTGGAGGCATATTTGGAAGTTAAAAATTCCCCCAAATATGTCTCATTTTATATGGAGGTGTTCAACTGGTTTTATGCGGTGCAAGGAGTCTTTGTCCATACGGAGACTGATTATGGATTCTATGTGCTCTAGGTGCCAACTAGCTTTGGAATCGCCTTTACACGCGACATTTCAATGTCTGTTATGTGTCGCGGTGTTGGAAAAGGCGAGCTTTTATCCAAAGTTGGGCCAAGGTACGTGGAATTCTTTTATTGAGTTTATGGAGGATGCTAGAAGGTTGCTCACGGTGGATGAGTTGAGGTTTCTTGTGGTTCTTCTATGGAGTAGCTGGAAAGAACATAATGCTGTTCAGTTTGGGGAGACCCCAAGACCTCCAGAGGTAATCTATGAGATGGGGGCTGTGGTGTGGGCAGGAATTATACATGCTCAGACGTTGGTGCATAAAGTTCAGGAGGTAGGTAGTGGAAGGGGGCCTACTTTATGGATTCCACCCACTACTGGTCATCTAAAAGTTAATTGTGATGCCTCTGTTAGTCAAAATGGGGGCCAGGTTGGTGTGGGATTTGTTTATAGGGATAGTAGTGGTGCTTTAATGGCAGCGGTGGGAGAAAAAATTGCAAGTAGACTTAAGCCATGTGCGGCTGAATTACTTGCTATTTTAAGGGGTCTGGAGTGGTGTATTGAAAAAGGGTGGAGGCGGATTGTCGTCGAGACGGACTGTATGGAAGCGGTGCTTTTAGTTAATAGGAATGATGAATGTCTTGCTGAGGAAGGTGTATTAGTTGACAGGGTCAGATTTTTGCTGGGTTCTGTTGGTATCCAAGATATACATTATGTCCCAAGGAGTGCTAATAGAGTGGCACATGAAGTAGCAGGTTTTGTAGCCCGTGATAATGGGCGACATGTTTGGTTAGGGGTTGGGCCCTCTTGGCTCATGGATGTCATTTTAGGTGACTGACCGGTAACTGGTTTGATTAGTAGGGAGGAGAGTGAAGATTTCTTGTCCACCACCGGTCATTCCCGAATTCTGTAATGTTTTGTTTTTGAATAAAATCATTATCTATTCTAAAAAAAAAAATTTCAAAAAAAGAAAAGAAAAGTAGTTTTAGAAGAAAATAATAATTTATAGCTCTTTAAAGGTTTAAGCGTGGTCTTATTCAAAAAAAAAAAAAAAAAAAAAACAGGTTTAAGAGTGCTTGGAGCAATTTTTTTTTTTGGAAGGGGTTTAGAACCTAGCCAATCTGGGAGGCCCATCCCCACGCCTGACTTATTATATTAAAATTAGACATATGCATCGAGGGGGACATAGAGCTTTGACCTCTAGCAATATTACAAGCATCCTCGTAGAGTACATCCTGACTAATAGCAGGAGACTCATCTAACCAATAGTCGTTAAGATAATTCACACTAGCAAGGGGAGATAGCCTATTAATTAGCTACACCATTTGCTTCCTGAAAAATATGACGGATCTGAGTATAGTGAAAATACGTCAAATATGACTTGCAATCTTCCATAATGCACTCTACTACAGACCTATCATCCACCTCATGTTGCATCGCATTAACCACAATAGAGCAATCACACTCTAAATCAACATCAGTCAAGTCCTGGTGGATAGCAAGAAGAATACCTAGCCTGCTCTAGTCACTTCAGCCTCCATGTGAAGCGCGGAAGCAGCATAGGGAAAATGCCAAGCCAAAGCAACTACGCAAGTCCCAAAATCATCACGAATCACCACGCCAATACCACCATCACCATGATTGGCACGAAAACTCCCATCCACGTTCACTTTAAGTCTTCCACTAGGTGGGGTCTCCCATTTGGCTAAAGTCCTTCTACTTTTGGTCTTCCTAGTAACATGGAGAGCTTGATAATCTTCTAGAAATTTCTGGACCCATTGAGCAGCTAGCACAAGAAGCATTGAAGATACTACCCTTGCAGACCACATTATTCCTTTCTAACCAAATAACCCACAATGCCATGAAGAAAGCACACTGTTGACCAGCAGTAAATTGATCAACAACATTAAGAACCCATTCCTCCAATGACATGGTAGGAACAAACTTTGGCATTAATCCCAACAAAGTACAGCTCCAAAACCATGCAATTTTTTCACAATCACGAAACACATGCAAATCGGTCTCCACAGACTTCATGCAAAAAACACAACGTGCATCAGTAAGAGGAACTCTTCTCACTAGTAGCTCCCGTGTGGGCAGAATACCCTTCACTAATCTCCATACAAAAAATCGTACTTTCGGAGGAATCTTGGAATGCCAGATTACGTTCCAATACTTCCCCTTTGCGCCCACCACTCCATTAGAACTTGATGCACAATCTTTCTTCCCTTCCTCCATTCGAGCCCCATGATACCCATTACGTACACTATACATACCCTTCTTAATTATCATAGTGCCAGACAAGTCTGTCCTCAGTCCTTCTAAGGCTGAGTGGAATGCGCAGAATAATATCCACCTCCATAGGTGTGAACAACTCCTCAAGAAGTGGTACAATCCATTCATGCTCATCATGGTAAATTGGTAATTAAATCATTTACCTTTAAAGACTCAAGGCCTTCCATAGGAGAAGAGAAGGGCTTGAAATTATAAGGCAGAGGAATCCAGGGTTCATCCCACACCGACAGCTTACTCCCGTCTCCAACTTGATACCTCACCCCCTTACCCAACAACTGCTTCCCATCCATTATACTTCTCCATGCATAAGAGGACCCACTAGCCAGATTAGTGGAGCAATCTTTTTAAGGCTTCCTAGAAATAACGACTAATTTAACTTTTACCATTTTCTTTTAACAAATTATACTATATGCTAAAACTGAAACAACGATTCACTATCCATTTCATTTGTGTGTAGTGAGATGCAATAGTCACAGGACAATTTTGTCCCTGGACCTATGCTCTTTTTTTTGGTTCTGTCGTTCACTTTTGGCTGTCGTCTCCGCCTCTACCCGCCCAATCAGCGTCTCTTAAGAGTCGCTATCATCCATGCATGCATGTTGCTTGATCATGCCCAAGGTTTTAAATATCTGCGATATTTCCGAGATGTCCTTTTTTCGACGGACCTATATATTTAGAGGGGTAAATATCTTATCTTTTACCGTTTCTGCGAAATTTCTCCGACATCGTCAAATATCCCCAATATATTAGATATTTGCGATATATCCCGATAAAGTGAAGAAATATCTGTAAAATTTGAGGTGAAATTTGCGATATATCCCCATGATTGGATTATGCCTGCACACCTCGATGATGAAGCTGGAAGACCTCTTCCACAAGTTGTAGAAAATTCAACTAATGCTAGAATCAATGTAGAGAGAGTCTTATCTGAAGAAGTTGTTAAAAACCCAGAAGATAATTTAGATAGTGATGATGCGTAGGGTGGTACAGCAACTTCAGATAGTTCTAATGATGGTGGAAAGGGTGGAAGCGGAACAGGTGGTGGAGGTGAAATATATGAATATGGACAATCTTCTGTGGATGGAGGATTCCAATTTACCTGTGAAGGTAATTTTGATCATACCACCCAAGATGAAGACCATGGAGTGAGAACAGCTGGTCATGGTGCTTAAGAGAAGACCCGATATGGGAGGAGGACTAGAGGTGCAACTGATGATCAAAGTACCCCATTTGATGTTTCTTCAATTGCCTTAAGTTTTGACTCTATCAGTTTAGGCACAGAGCGCAGTGGGATCTCAAATGAATCTCATGAAGGCAACAATCAATTTGGTTATGATGCTTATGGATATAATCAATATGGAGAAATATATGATCAGTCATCCAGTTGGGTTCATCCTTATTATCCCCTTCTAGGGGAAATAGTTGGCAACTCTAAAGAGATCTATAACTATTATGTTCATCACTACAATTCGCACTATATGAGTCATATGTCTTGGTCTGATTATTGCATTTTCATAGACCAGCGAGCAGCTTTTCAACCGCCTAGAGTCTCTTTTTGGATGTAGATGAAGTTGACATTCATATGAATTTATATGTAGTTCTAAATTTCTAATAAATTGACTTTTTTCAAAAACGACATTTTGTTATCCTGTATCCCCAATATGTCCCCAATATTTCCGATATCTCCCTTTTTCAAAGTACTGATACATATGAAGATAACGATATTTAAAACCTTAATCATGCCACAACGCAAAATTATGGTCAAATCAGCTCTAATTTAATTTCCAAGAAAATAAGCTCCCTGAAACTTTTAGCTGGTTCTAAAATTAGCATTCTACGATTTGTGTTCTTAAATTATTCTTTTGTTGCTAATATTGATTCTGTGTTTTAGGGTTTACAGTTAGGAGGTTCTTCCCCCACCGTTGAGTGTCACTTCCAACCCACCCTCTCTTTGATGACACTATAGGGTACTTTGTTTTAGGCAAGCTTTATAGTAGTATAGCATGGTTTTGTGTTGTATATTGCTAAGGATGATGGTTTCCAACTGTTCATTGAAAGAGGATATATGTAAGTGATCTATTGTTCCCATTGGCTGAAAACTCTATTGTTAGGTGGTTATGTTGTTTAAGGTTAATGCCACCCATGAATAATTAGTCAGTTTATGATTTATGTTTGCCTTGGTTATTTCCTGAGGAATATGGCAGAAGTATGTAATTGTAATATTATATTATTACAAGCTTTCAAAACCTGAATGAGAAACAAAAAATCTAAAAGCTTTTCCTAGATGAAATTGTACTTTTGATATGCCCAACAGCACCATATAATCTTTTGAAGGTTTTCAGAAATTTACTTCTTCATAAAAATAGTTGCACTAGCTACTCTGTTTACATTATTGAAACTTCTTCATAGAAGTTTAATGCTTCAATGCATTAAACTTGCACAATCAGATTCATACATATTAATTTTCATGGTAAGGTTTACGTTTCTATTATCATTGAGCATGGTGCGTAACTCCTCTTTACCTTCCTGATCAACCTCTTTACTTTCCTGATCAGTGTATGCATCTTCTATTATTAACTCCAACCACTTCTATTCCTCTATGTATACAACTTTGAAGAAAAGCAGTGATACAAGATGAATCAGATGAGACAACCACCATCATAATGGGAAAACATGTTGAGGGACTGTTCGGAGCCACATGTGAAGTTTAATCCTGAAGAAAAATTAGAAGGATCCAAAACTATACAAACCTAGTATAAACACCAGCTTTTGAAGTTTGTTAGTGTACAATTCTTTGTAGCCAATGAATGTGAAAAACTTAGCAAGTAAACAAACCTGTAGCATCTTGTGGGCTATCTTGCTGGTTTTAACTAAAAAGAATAAAGAGGACCATCGGAAGTACTCTAACATTCTTTCATTTTTTATCTTTTATTTTTTTTGGAAAGCGAACATTCTTTCATTTTGGTCAGCCAAAATTTTTTTTAAAGATTTTGTTAAATACCCAACCACAAAGAGAAGGCATAGAAAGCATTCAAGAAAAAGATAGAAGGCATAGAAAGGAAAAACATCAATGGTGTTAGGTAGTAATAATAAATTGCCTCTGAAGTTTGAAATAATATATGGCAATAACAAATTAATTACGTAACAGATTTTCTTCCGATATTGACTAATTGACCCAAAGATTTGGACTCCGTTATGATTTGGGCTAAACTAGGAGGTATTAATGATTTAGAAAATTGGTTTGGATTAGCCTAGGAGGGACACATGACACTTGCTACATTAGAATATGCTATTGCACGGTTATATAGTACATTTTACTACATGAGTATACGAACCTATTACGCAAAGTCATGTCCTGGTAGAACACACTCCGGTTTCAAACTTAAAGTATAATCAACACGTGCCACATGTTGGCCTCAGAAGTCGGTTGCGGTGGTTTCTGCTCTCTTGAGCATTACGTCGAACACGATTCGTGCATGAGCATGGCTGCTCGCGCGACCGCACCTGATGATTTCGGATCAACTCCGGTCGACCAAATTGAATGCTGCAGGAAGTCTGTTCTTCTTTTTGCCACCGTTAAATATCTGGATGTGACTCGACAGTAAGTTCCATACGCAAAAACAAATGTTTTCACGCTAGAGTTGCATCTTTTTTTGTTTCCTTAATCTTACAAATGGGAAGTAATCTTGAAGATTACAAATGGGCATTAGTGGAGGTGCTTTGAGAAAGAATCAGATTCTGCTTTACTCTTTGGACTTTGGTTTCTGTAGATTTGAGGATTTTCTTTTCCTGCTATATGTTTTTGAACCGGAATGCTGCTATCTGTTTATGTTTAAATGGGTGGTTCCTAGCTTCTATTTTTTAAGAGTGGCAATTAGCTGTATCGATCTATACTAGTTTCTTCTAGTAAATAAAATGGAGTTTGATTTTGTGTTTAGGTTTCTGTAGACTAGTAATGGAGTTTCAAAGTGCAATTTGGAGTACATTTTTAGTTCCCTGTGGAGTAGCTGTAATACTACAATGTATATTATTAGTGAAAGTCTTTATTCAAACGATGTGGAACTTGATATGTGCAAGTTAAGCCACACCCTTACAGCCGTACTGATGTTTTTTAAAAGGACCATACTTGCCTAATTGAACTTTTGAAAGTGTTCGCAGTAGTGTGGCAAAAACTCAACATAAAAATTGAATATGTTGGGAGCATGGAAGAGTTTCTGGTCTATTACTTCTCCAAATATGAGCTTATATGGTAGTATCTTTGTGTCTTCATGCCTTTTTCTGTGGCTTGGGTGGTGGTGAACAAAGGGAATATCATCTTAGTGTATATACCTATAGAGGGTGACACACAAGTGTTTTAGGCTCTAAATTAAGAATTCAACACTAGTGTTGTAGGCTTCTAATTAAGAATTCAAGATTACTAGCTTGAATTTTCTTTTCCCAGTTTGTATACATATAGAGGGTGATACATATGCATATATACATGCCCGATCAGTGGCAGACCTGTGGAATTCAGCTGAAATGCAGGGGCTGTTTGAACAGTGTTTATACCGTTCAAATAGTGCGGCAATTTTTCACATTTACATGGTCTGCTCCAGTTTCTATCTCTATGCATATGTACATATGTAGATTTCTTTAATCAATATACTAAATAAATTGATGTTTCATAGCTCTGAAGCCCTAGGATAGTATTTTATTTTTAGTTTTATTCTTTTATTATTTTTTGTTTTACATTGCTTTACAAATAGTATTTGAATGCTGTATAAAATATATGTATGTTCCGGCAGTATAATCATAAATTTTTACTTGACAGTGGTCGGCCTGAAGATGCTCGATCGGCAAAAAAGAGATCTGATCAAAATGGCAAAGTGGACTGGACCCATTGCATGAGAAATAAGACAAACTGTAAAGTAAGTTACAGACTTCAGTGCTTATCTACTGTATGTTGGGGTGTGCAATTGTTGAGAAGTTGGAGTGTAGTATTTTAATCTGTTAGGTGATATTTTGATACATTTGCTAACATGGGCAATCTTGGATGTTGATCTTGACACATAACCAATGAGAAAATATCAGAGGATTTTGTACTTGGTATCAAATAAAGTAGAAGTAATTCACAAAAATATTTGCAAAGTAGGTAAATTCAAGTCATAATATTTTTCTGGCTCAGTTTCAAGAACAATAACATATATTGCCACTCTTTAGTTGCATGTATCTTGTTAACTGTGTTACCCTTCAGAGCTAATTTCCTATTAGTGGATTACAGAAGTTTGATATTGATTTTTAGTTTTTGAGTAGTATCTATTTCAATTGGAATGAATAGTAGGGGAGACAGGAAGTAGTAACCTGTTTTTTAAGAAGCTGAACCTTAAAAGTAAAAATCTTCAGTACACTCTAGCCTATAACATAGCACTAGGCAACAGTGATGCCAGATTAACCACAATCATAAGGATCACTATACCACCTTGATCACCAGTCACCACTGCACTCCAGCCCTTTTCCATAGATGAAATCAGCCTGTATTGCCCTTTGTCAGTCTTGTTGTGCATTATAGCATGCACATCATTCTTTGGAATAAGAGCAGAATATTATAAGTCAGGATTTGGAAAGTAGTTCAAATAAATCTAGGCTTTTATGTAGCAGGATTATTTCTTTAGGATTCTTTTAAGCATAGGGATATTCCTAGTTATTCTAGAATTGTCTGAGCCTCCCTATGTATAGAGGCCTTTGTAGTCTTTTATTTTCAGATTGAAGATTAATAAAATTGAAAGCTTTAGCTTCTCTCCAGGTTTGTGTGATGCAGCCTAACCTTAGGTGTGATGCCTAAGTCCTCTGGGTGTGATGCCTAGAAACCCTACTGGTGTGATGCTAGTAGCTTTATCCTAGAATCTTACTGGTGTGATGCTAGTAGTTCTATCCCTTTTCTTCTTAAGTTTCTTATTCTAAATCCCTTTTCTTTCTAACAATCAAGACTGCTGCAAATAAACCCTAGTTCTACAGTTCTTTTGCTACTTGTCCTGCATCATATTGTGAATGGGAAGCTGGATTTATATGTTGCTGCCATCAGAAAGAACCCCCAAAGGGTAATTTCTTTATTATTTGATGTTTCTTTATTCAATTAGGTAGTTTGACTTGTTTATTTCAACATATGCATCCTATGAGTGCAGTACGATCTTATGTAATGTTTGTGAAACTTGCATTATGGTGCAAACCAATTTTAAACAACAGTGATGCTTGTATGTTTCAGATAACTTTTTCTTGGTAAACTTATACTGACAAACGTTTGATCTGTTAATCTTGGGACCCCCCTTATTTAGTGTAGTGTGCTGAAATTGCAATCGGTATCCAGCATTCTTAGCATGCTAAGATTTCAAAAATTAGAAAATTGGATTCTAAAATTAGAATATTGGATTCATTTCCTGTATTATTGAAGTTCTCAACAGTAAATGGAACACAGGAACAAGATTTAGGTGCACTTTGGGACACTCACATGACTAAAATATTTTCATCCATTCTGCCGCATTTGCCAGTGTCTAGTCTCAGACCCGTCTTCATTAACCAGCCAGTTTTCTATGCAACTCAAAATCATTAGAGGTTTTTTTTATTATTTTTTATTATTTTTTTTATTTTTTTGAGAATGAAAACCATTAGAGATGTTTTGGTCTTTGATTTAATGGAAATTATCATCTCTGACCTCTTACTCTTGAAGAAAAATTGCTTTCCCTCCCAATTAACTATAATACCTTTGAGAATTTGTAAAAAATAAAGGGGTGATGACCCTGTACATACTCTGCCTCTCTTTGGGGCTGTTTCGTGATTTAATGATTGCCCACCAAGCTGGTATTATGGATTTTACTTTTGAATATGATTCTAGCGCCCTGGTGGAGTTGATCTCGAAACTTATAAGCGAGTCTCACCCTCTATATACATTAACCAATGGCTGCAGGTCCCTATTGTCTGCTGACTGGAATTGTCACTTTGTTCATGTTTACCTATCCCAGGGTTGCTGGTGCCTCCCAAGTGTAGAGATTTATTTTCATTTTTAGTTTGTTGTGTTTGGGTCTTTTACCCTCTTTGTACCAGGAAACAAAAAGTGAGGTAAAGCCTATTGACCAAGTCTTGTTTAATTTTTGATTGAAACCTTCCAATTATTGTTAACTGAAACGTCCTGAATCTTTTACTGGCTTAATAGAATTGTGATACATATCGATTCCTCTTTGGTTCTGGTGTGAAATCTATCAAGGTTGGCAATTAATATGAAAAAGAATTGGCAATGTGCCATTCAACCTGGCTTGGTTCTACCACTTCTTTTTTTTTTTTATTATTATTTTTATTTTCGACCGAATGGGAATCCAACAGCTGAGACTTTGAAACATTTCCCTGGGAGCTTGTGGCTAAAAACTTGCTTCAAATATTTAAAGTAAAACAAATTACTTGACATCTTCGCAGCATCACTAATGAGGTGTAATAGCATTTACTATTCTTTACCTCATGTTTATCTTCCCTGCTATATATGTTCTCCTATGTTTCATACAAAATTCAAATCACCAGACACATGATAACTTGAATAGCTTGTGCCTGTCATCTGTCATGTCTAGTGCAAAACCAAAGAGAGATGTTTATGGTGCACCAAAATTACTGCAGTAGTAGTTTTACTGTAATAGATTGAAAAGAAAACAAAATCACGGGGTTCTTAATGACAGAACTTTACTTAAATTCTTCAATAAGGTTCAATTTAAGTTGAGAAATGTTTCTTTTTTATTCCAAAGATTTGGTTAGAGTTTATATTTTGAATTTTGCAGAGCAGAGCTATTCATCAAGGAGGTTTTGAGGGGTGATGCAGAAACCTGTTTAATAAAATCCATCCTAACACGTGTCTTGAAAGAAGAGGACCCCCCCGACTGTACAAGAATATGCGGTGCTCCGTTGGATTTTCAGAATCAGAAATCTGCAAACAATGGTATATACTCTCACTTTGGTTATTGCCACTTTCCTAGTGAATAAATACACATAACTGCATGAAGTGCTAAATTAACATCTGAATAAGTTCTTAGGAGTTTACATAATTAAAGATATGCTGGACTCACCAAATAGTGAAAGCGGGTTTATCTGTGGCTCTATGTGGACTCTCCCACAACAAATCATTGGCGGCGTCTAGGGCCTTAGGCAGTGATCATATGCTCTATAGGCATCCCGGTTCCAGTCAGTGCATCCCTGATCACACGTAATTCAGCGACAACTTTCCCAATCTCCATTCGCGCTTTGGGAAAATGCATAGAACAAGCAACTCCTATCCTAGCAATGGAAATAAGGCACTCTTCAACTCTTTGTGTTCCATCATTTTGGACATCATTCCTATTGCTTGTGGCATTTGTACTAGTGCTCCTTTCCTTTTCTTGAAGAAGCACCGGATCACATATTTCTTTCACACGTTCAGGTAAAGCTATCAGAACAAAGTTGTGCAAGTTCTTGTCATCTCTAAACATGTTGTCTGTTGGCCTCTTGCCAGTAAGCATCTCCAGTAACAGGATTCCATAGCTATATACGTCCCCATATGTTGACACCGCACTTCCCATGCCATACTCTATAATTTATTTGCAAGAAAGCATTCATAGTCATAAACTAAAGTAAAGAAAAACATACATTTTCTTGTAAATCAGGAAGAACTTGAAGCATTGGTCAAATCAGTATTACCTGGGGCAATGTAGCCAATGGTACCCTTTATCGAATTGGAAGGGTTCTGTACTGAAGGAACTGGACAAGAAGTATCTGGGAGGTAGGTTGCTAACCCAAAATCACAAACGCAGGCAGTCATGTCATGTTCTAGGAGAACATTACTCGGCTTCAAATCACAGTGAACTATTGGGACGTGAAAGCGATTGTGCAAGTAATCCAGAGCACTAGCTACGTCAATGGCAATGTTTACCCTTTGAAGAAGATTCAAATGCAGCAGCACGGTGGGGGCCCCAATCACTCTTTGAGCTGAATAGTGCAACCATTCATCTAGATTTCCATCCAACATGAACTCAAAGACCAAAGCTTTGAATTCGTTCCCTTGAAAATCAATACTTGAGCAAGCGGTCACTAGTCTGACCAGATTCCGGTGCCTTATGCTTTTCAACACTTCACATTCAGATATGAAATTTCTAGAAGCTCTTGAACTTTGAAGATTGAGTACTTTCACAGCAACAATTCTTTCTTCAGGTTGGTCGAGAACTCCCCAGTACACACAACCAGAGCTACCAGAACCAATTAAATTCCGAGAAGAAAACCCATCAGTTGCTTTCAGGAGATCTCTGTATGATAATTTTAAGAATGAAACATCCAATGATGGTTCTGAAGATGACTCAACTCCTGGTTCTGTTGATCTATAAAGGAACATAAAGTACAATAACCAAATAACTCCAATGGTCCCAGAAGAAATTATGATATGAGCTACCAGCTTATGATTTATTAATGCTTTAGCTCGCTTCCTAGGTGGATCGGGGGTGATACACATGGGCAATCTTAACTGAGGTATACCTCCACAAAGTCGTCTGTTTCCCTTGAGAGAAACCGCACTTGTACTGTTGAAAATTCCCTGTACGGGTACTTCGCCTTCAAAATCATTAAATGAGATGTCTAAATTCTGCAAGAACGGGAAACTCGGCAAATAATTGGGAATTGTTCCAGAGAAGCTGTTACGAGAGAGGTCAAGTTCTTGAAGCCCTCTCAAGAAACTCAAAGATTGAGGAATAGTCGCATGCAATAAGTTTCCGTTGAGGTGCAAACTTGTTAAACCTGTGCATTCCCCTAAACTTTGTGGAATATTACCAACAAATCTATTTTCAGCAAGATCCAAGGAAGCAAGTTTAGACAAAAAACCTACTTCATTGGGAATATAACCAGTAAAATGGTTACTGGATAAATCCAAAACTTGTGACAGGGATGGTAAACGGAGGACACTTTCTGGAATAGGGCCACTAAGATTATTTTGAGAAAGAACCAAAGCTAACAAATTACTGCACTGACCAAGACTTTGTGGTATGCCTCCTTGCAAGTTGTTTGACTTGAGAACTAAGCTACTTAACAAAGGTAAGTTTCCCAGACAAGATGGGATAGTACCTGATAAGTGATTATGACTTAAAAACAGAGTGTACAACTTAGTTATATTACATACTGAATTTGGTATGGTGCCTGTCAATAGGTTTACCTCGAAGCGTAGTACTCCCAAGTTGAGGAGATTTCCTATCCCAATGGGAATGCTTCCGCTTAGCTGATTCCTTCCTAAGCTCATTACCTTGAGCTTTGTTGAGAGATTGCTGATAGATTCAGGTAGCACTCCTTGAAAGTTATTCCCACTAATATCCAGAAGTTCTAAACTGGTACAATTGACCAGAGAAGAGAGAAAATCCAAGTCACCATCATCATTTCCCAGATTATTATCATCCATTTCCAACCGAACCAAATTGGACACTCTAGCAAGACTAGGAACTTTTCCGGTAAAATAATTCATAGAGATTCCAAATTGTGAAAGCTGGGATGCATTTGAGATTCTAAATGGAATTGGTCCTCTGAAATTGTTCATTTGGAAATGAAAGGTTCTAAGTTTTGGAAATATTGTGTAGCCCAACCCAGAAGGAAGAGTTCCATAAAGTTGGTTTGCAATCACAGAAATGTATTGAATTGAAGTAAGGTTGTATATGGAGGGAGATATAGTACCGGAGAAGTTATTCATACCCAATGCAAGATATCTTAAGCTTTTCAATTCCCCAAGGCGGCTATTCATGAGACCACCATACAGATTATTTTCTTCCACAGAAAGAAACTGAAGGGAAGAAAGATTTCCAAAAGAAGGTGGAATTTCCCCTACTAAATTGTTCCATCGCAAAGTAAGTACTTGAAGCTTGAACAATGAGCCAAGCTCCATCGGAAGTTTTCCACTGAGAGTGTTATTAGCCAAGACAAGATAATGGAGATTAAAACAATGAGATATATTGATGGGGATATCACCTTCGAAGATGTTGTCCCCAAGGTTCAGTCCTTGCAGCCGGGACAGTCGACCAATTTCTTGAGGGATGGTGCCGGTGAAGCTATTGTTTTGGAGATTTAATGTCCTGAGAAAGCTCAAGTTTCCGATGTATGGAGGTAGAAAACCCTTCAGGTGGCTGGACTGGAGGTCCAGAACCGTGACTCGCTGGTGTCTTCGGCCGCAAGTAATACCTCGCCACTCATCACATAAGTTGGAGGAATCATTCCAGGAGCTAAGGATGCCCAGAGGATCACTGACTACTTCAGATTTAAAGGCAAGCAAGGATAGTCTTTCCACCTCATTTCCTCTTAGATTTGAAGAGGCCAAGGCGATGATCATCAGGGGAAACAGCTGCATGAATACTGACCAAATCCTCACACCCACGCATGAGATCTCCATTGATTTAGGCCACAAAGTATATCTCAAATTTTGAATTTGGGAGGCAGAGTTCTAAATGAAAAAGTCTGGCAATGTTTCTCAAGTAGCTATCAAGACTGAAGAGAAACAAAAACGTTGGATGGAATGAGCACTACTAAAAAACATGGTCAATCTTACCAGAAACAAAGTCATCCGCGGAAAAAGGGCATACATTTTTTGACTCATTCCACGCGCTTCACTCTTAAACATTTGCAGTCGAATCCAGTCTTCAGCAGTTATAGAAAAATCAGATGAGGACTGTCAATCAGCTAACGGCACCTGTCCTTCAACATTTTTTTATTATTAAATTGACAAGGGGGCTAGTATAAAATCACTAGGATTCAATTCTGTGTTCAGTATCTGCATGCTTCCAAAGGGTCATTATTACCTGTACTAAAGAGCTATCTCTATGTGAACAGTAATTCTCATATTAATTACAACGTGATAGGAGCATAAAATGCTATGAATTTATAGTTCAAACCTCTATACTTTTGCTTAGTTTATTCCTTCAAAAGATCAATTTAAGTTTGTTATTTTCTTAGGTACTTTGAGAAGCAGTTAAGGAGAAAAGAGAGCTACAATGGGGAAATCAAGGCACTTCACATGAAGTAGTGATGCAAAGGATGGATTATGATGATTCAGTTGGTCCTAGAACTCAAGAGAAGATGGAGAGAGTTGGCGTTAAAAACAGTTGCAGAGAAGCAGAAAACAGAGTACAAGAGTCTACCTTATTTTCTTATGTTTTGGGAAGCTGTTTTGAAGAACCTTCGAGTTGTTGAAGGATATCGACATAATGTGTGCCTCTACAAACTAGGGTTTAGAGTTGTAATAGGAATGTGTTTTAGGTATTCAATTGTAATCGGATTCTATTACCTTTTGGGTACCTTGTAACTCCCTATTTAAAGGGCTCCTATTATCAATGATAACACACAATTCTATTCTCCTACAACAAGAGTAGAATTATGAAGAAAGGCCTGGCAAGATTTGAAGATCACATGTTCTACTATAACTGAAGGCAAATAGTTGGTCCAGAATGATAAGGAGGAAGCCGGAGGCTGTGCTCAAAGTTGGTTCCCCGAGAAGACTATTTCCATCAGCTTTTCAGGAAGCTTTTTCAAGGACTTTTATACTGGACTTAAGGGATGATAATCATGAATTTCTCTGCCCAGAATTTAAGAATATATGTTGTAGAGCAGTATAGAATCAAGAATAATCCAGAAAGGAGGTGTAATGAAGAAGTTACGATGCTGCATAGATGAGCATATGATAAGGAAAATCTAGAATTTCTGACAAGTCTTTATGCGAAGCATTTTCAAGACCGTTGTTGGGCCACGTTTCAAGAAGCTTTCTAGAAGGTTTTTGGAAGGTTTTGAAGGGTGACATTAGAAGTATTATTTGGCAGAATATCACCTTCGAATCTGCTGGGAACCCTTGTCAAACATGGAGAGGGAAATCAGTCCTAGTTGAGAAAGGAAAGTGAATTAAAGGCTATATTTTCTGAAGATATTCTTGGCAGATTTTGGGACGAATTTTATTGGATTTTTGCTGCATTATACTTATCAAGAGACTATTAGAAAGACTTAAGGAAGGTTCAGAAGATTGTGGGGCAGCCAAGCAAGTGGAATTGGAGAAGAATAAGGAGAACTCAACCCGGTTTTGAAGAGAAAAGTTAGGGGTTTGTAAACAATAAAATAGGAGGCTTCTTGGCGTAAAAAGGAGACCATATCATACAGATTTCACGCCTCAAAAGAACCCTAGCTCTCTGATTTTCGAAGCTCCATACAAGCATAAGGAAAAGAAGCCACCAAAGTCGCCATCTGCCACCACCGTGACCATCCATCTTCAAGCAACATCCACTGTGCCTCTTCACTCTCTTTTTCTGCGACTTTGCCCTTTTATTTTCAATATGTTACTGTGTGCGTGTTTACCTTAGAACAATGAGTAGCTAAATACTTTTGTGTTAGGGGCTAGTTTGAAGCCCTAAACTATGGTTCAAGTTTCATAATAAATTTCTATGTTTTAGTTACTTTGTCGATGAGATTGTCACTATGCCAAAAAACTTATCAGACGACAGAAGGAAACCGTTGTGGGATATGGAGAGCCACCGTTGTAGACCGAGCCGTTGTCTGATGAAAATTCAGACAACGGTGGAACACAGTTGTCTAAGAAACACACAGACAACGGGTATGTGTTAAACGTGTTGTGTGATACTCGGCAGATGGCTCGGCAACAGGCTCGGCAGATGCCAGGCGCAGCTGCATGGTAGTTGCGGTACTGCCTTCAGACAACAGTGCTAGTTTTGAAGCTGTTGTATGTTGAGCTTCTCGGACAACAGACTTTTATTTTGTGTGTTGTCTGACTGATATTCAAACTTCAGTTCTAGGACTATAATTGTTGTCTGATTAACTTTGGGACAACATAATCGAATTTCTTCTGTTGTCTGATTAACTTTGTGACAACAGAGTTTAATTGCTTCTGTTGTGTGAGTGTGGATTAGAAGACAGTGATTTGTTAAAAACCGATGTGTGATATGAATTATTACAGTGTGATTTGTCCCCATTTTTGGCCATTCAGACAACGGGCAGTTATCATTGTATCTATTTTGTTGTCTGATTATTTGAACATATCCCATTCCTGAATTAAATTGTGCATTTGATCCATTTACATTGCAAACCATCAAATATAAACATTGCAAACCACTAATCATTGAACCCAACATTTTAAACAAGAAAAGCATTCTAGTGCATGCCCATCTACTTGAGACATCAAAAAGCTTATACAAATATATCTATTATTCCAAAACATGCAACACATGGTGCATGACAATGTACCAACAGAGAAGCACAAAAAAAGATGCTTTCCTTAGCAAAAATGGACCAGCAACGCAAGTTCCAGTTACTTCCCTCATGCTTGCAAGTTCCAGTGGTCAAAGACTCGCCCATATAATACCTGCAAATGGAAAGAAAAAAAACTATCAGATTGGCAGGGCTTATATAAGGCATGGTAATGATCCTAATTAAAGAGACATAACCAAAACCTTCTCTATTATATCTTTAAAACACACACAACCTAGCTTTGTTATATCATATCTAAAGTGTTATAAGAAGACATTCAACCCCAAACTTAAAATTACAACCTAGCTCATACGTGTAAGGAAACTGAAGAAACAATCATCATATAAGCTTACTTGAGAAACACCATATGTGTACCGGCCAGTACGTGGTCAAACGTGTTGGTGACCTGACCAAATAAATGTGAGAAAGTTAAACAAAGTCTAAATATCTATTATGACTTAAGAACATAGGAACACAAAAATGACAAACAAAAGAGAGCAACGAACAAATGTGCATAAGAATTTATGAAAAATAGAAGGTGAAATATATGAAAAATAGGTACCATAAGAATTTAGCCACAGTCCACTCAAATCTGATGATTGCATAAACTATGACACCATAAACAAGTGTTTGGGCAAAAACTTAAGAGAGCTCAATTGCAACCTGCAAAAAAAATGTGCATCCATTTTTCAAATAGGACATGCATTTTCCAAATAGAAAAAAAATTAAATAAAAAAAGAAGCAGAGAGTTATTGTAGAGAATGACAAAGATTTCCAACATATAAAAGCATAAATTTTTACGGATCTACTATTTAAGTTACGTTGAATTTGAATGTATCATTTTTATTTTTTGTTTTTTTCTGGTCAAAGTATGCCATACGTTTGCTGCTAGTCAGTTTTGCCTAGCTAGGTAGCTTGTCTCCTATTCCTCTTATGATGGTCCAATACTAAAACAATTTGTATTATATCTTTGTAGTGTAACTACTTTGATCTAAAGTATTTGAAAGCTGCTCTATAGCAAAAGCACAACGGGAAACGAAGTGATTGCTACTACCCAGGTCAAAGTTTAGCTCCCCATTTCCATCATTTAAACGTTGGCTACAACAATATTGTTGTATTGTACCTGATATTCAAATTCACATCCAAGATCAATATGAACTATATCAAGATACTCATTGGCTACAACAATCATTTAAAACAGTATCAAGATATTCAATTCTGAAAGTTGTATAGGATATGCAATATAATATAATCACCTTAAATTGATACTACATTGGTCGAGTGAAATAGATCCACATGCCTAACTTCAGCAATGACCCTCATTCGACTGATGATTATACCTGTAGCGTGTTAACATAGTAAGCACTGATTGACAATCGGCAAGACCTGCAACAATTTTGAAAATCTCTCTTTCATCAGAAAAAGAACATAGCTTCTACTTACCAATCAGAAGCAAAATTTAAGCAAATGAGCCAAGCCTTTAGGATTATATATTAGAAATCTGGTAATTTATATGAGGCTGTTCTCCAAACTATATGTGCATTAGAGGAAAGCAAATGAAGTGAAACTCAATTTGACAGAATCCTTCAGGCAGATAATAGAAGTCAAATGCCAAAACAGAAACCAATATGCAACTGATTATAACCAAATTACAACAAAATATTCAACTGATTAACTCAAACACCAATCATTCTCAGCAACCACAGTGAATTTCAAGTCTGAACCAACTCTTTAATCAATACTAACCAAAACCCAAAATCACAAATCACACAATGAACTATTTTTCATTAGAAATAGAACTATAGTACCTCACAAATGATCAAAAGAAAGCCAGTTTCCATTACCAACATCCAAACCCACATCAAGGTAGACAGAATAAGTACCAAAATCAAACAAAACAATCACCAAAACCCAATTGACACCTCCAATTGAAAACATCAAACTGACTGAAAAGCATTGAAGAATTCAACTATAAACAATTAAATGCAAAAAAATGATACGTGTATGTGCCAAAAGAGTAAGAGAGCCATTCATCTTCGTGGGTTAGCTCAATTTCTAGAGGCTGAGATACCAATGACCACTACCCAAATGAAAAAAAAGTTATCTTCTTGGCTGGTGGAAGTTTCTTGATCCACGTAATACGGCTTCCGATCCTCAAGAATTAAATAAATACCTGAAAACAAAATGCCAGCTGAATTGAATAGAAAGAATTGATGGGACCTAAGCTAACCATTGCACATTTCTCTTGGAAGCTCTAGAGCTTACCTCTATCGCACACCCTGAAATTTCGATCAGAGCATTCCCAAGTTCTTCCTTTCTCTCGAATCAGTCTTCTCCTTCAGTTTTGAGATTGGAAATCGCATCCTTCTTCCTCTCCCCGTCGCCCTACTCTCTATCTCTCTCTCTCTCTCTCTCTCTCTCTCTCTCTCTCACTCTCACTCTTATGAAAATGAAACCATCTGTCTCTCTATCACTCTTATGGAAATGAAACCATCTGTCTCTCTATCAGAGTGAGAGACAACACAGCAAATAAACTAAACCAAAACACAAGACAACAAATCAATCAATGATTCTTGAATTCAAGCCAATATGCATAGTAAACATTTGGTAAGTAAAAACTGGGATATGAAAAGAGAACCTCAAAGAAGGACTAGC
This sequence comes from Rosa lucieae, assembly GCA_024704745.1. Taxonomy (NCBI): domain Eukaryota; kingdom Viridiplantae; phylum Streptophyta; class Magnoliopsida; order Rosales; family Rosaceae; genus Rosa; species Rosa lucieae. Next base: position 27,948,999 of record CM045492.1, read on the forward strand.
AGCTTCTGCATCAGTGAGTTTATCCATGGCTAAATCAAACTTTCAAGAACAGAAGTATCTGTATAGTGGGTCAATATATTGATCCCAATTACATGATAATCAGATAAAAGAAAGAGTTGGGTAGTTGATTGTTGGACCAAACCTGCAAATCGAGGAAACCCAAATCAAAAAGATTAAAATTTTGAGAGTGAAAGATGAAGCAATCCAAATTGGACGGTGGTGCAGATGAATTGGGGGAGGCAGACAACAGAGCCCTTCTGAACTGGTCCTCCGCCGTGATCTTTAATACTACCCCCTCCGTTAGCCTCCTATCCATCTCTGGAAAAATTGAAGGAAAATTGGTAACTGAAATTGGACCTGAAGACGAAGACTTGAAAGATAAATTGGGTGGAGGACCTATCGTTTCACTCTTTCTTTTCCCAAACTCTGATCTTCTTGCTTGAGCGCCACCATTCTGATCTTATCGAATATCTCGGATGCACCGACCACGAACTCGTGAGATCTATTGGAGGTTTCGAAGACCCAACATTCACATTCCTTGATGAGCTTCTTCTTCCTAGTACACAGAACCAGCAGATCGAAGAACCTCCTTTTTTCAGTATGAAGAATCCTAATCTCAAGTCGAGATAGTGGAGAGAGGATAATTACACGCCTCTTCAAATTTGAAAATTGAAAATCGAAGAAAAGAGGGGTTAGGGTTTGCGACTCAAAGAACCACAGAAAGGGGAGTGAAATCAAAAGGGGAAATGTGGAAGTTTATTTTGGCTGAAATGTATCTGGAAGAAGAAGATGGGTTTTGAAAAAAAGATGGGTTCGATTCTTTAAGAGAAGAAGACGAGTTCCGCTTTCAGAAGCTAGAAAAAGATGAGTTTTGCGGCTTTTCTCGAAGACTAGCTAAGTGAGAGATAGTGTGGTAGACAGAGCCACAGAGGCGCATTAATTTTAGTTTTTGACTTTGTATAATCAATTCAGACAACGCATAAATGAAATTCTGTTGTCTGATAGTTTACACTGAAACTTCATCCTAGGGATTCAACAAGCAAATCTCCCGCCGAGTGCAAATTACAAACTTATTTCTCCCGCCTAGGCACATTCACACAACAAAAATAGGTTATTCCGTTGTAGGATCTTACAATCATGTACCCGCATTTCACCCAAAAATTGATCATTTTGGCGCTAAAGACTCTCATTTTGGGAACATATAATTTTCTTCTAAACTTGCACAACACAAACCAAAAATGTGTTGTATGATATTTTGCTCATACAACATATACAGCTATACTGTTGTACAAGGTGAGTCAAAATTTCGACCCAAATTTGAGCAAGGTAGGAGGCAAATTTCTTTTCATTCAGACAACAGACAAATTCTTATAAGTGTTGTACAATAATCTTGCACCAACAGATTTCTGATTTTTGACGTCCTTATACAACAAAATCTTACTAAATCTGTTGTATGAAGCATTTTCAATCAACACACAACGGAATTTTTTTTTTCGTTGTCTAAAAAGCGTAGTCTGATGCAGTTTTTGGCATAGTGTGTTCTTTGGTTCTGGATTAGATGAGTCTTTTATATGTATGTTTTATGTGGTTGCAAACATATAGGATATGCATGTAATTGGTGCTAGGTTAAATAGCAATTCACCTAATAGTTTTGTGATTTTAACCGAAGTAGTAAAACCTCTCGCCTAGGTGTGTACCAAAGATGAGGAATGCAACTAGACACGCTTGTTGTACTAGTTTGTACACTTAGATTGACATCCTTCCATATGTGCTTAATGCTTTAGAACTTGCTAAATGTAAGAGCTGCTTGTGATCTCTATGTTGCATGTTTTCAAAAGGTTCTAATAACGGCGCTTGTTCTTGTTAGAACATTATAGGGAAGTAATATAAGGTACTTAGCTTGCTTCTAGCTTTGTAACTTGGTCAATCTCTCTCTCATGACTTAGTAATAAACATAGGAAGGAAAATTGGAACTTGGATTGTGTTTAGTGGTGGATAACGAACTCCTAACTGCTCATCATCATATTCACAAACTTTACTTTAGATTCATCTTTTGTTCTTACTTTATTTTCAGCATAATTAATCAATAATTTCCCCCCAATTGTGTTTTTAAATTTGTTTTATTATAGTTTCTAGTTTTTTTGTTTTCTAGGTTACATAAATTGAAGGTGAACCCTTGATCCTTGGCGTAGAACTATCCCTTACTTTCACTACTACAACTTGACAACAAAAAAGGTTTTAAATTGCGTGTTATTTTTAGCAGAGCACAACGCTGCCATTCGACTTTCATAGGGTGAGAGAGGGACTGGGAGATAGAGATCTTTTGGGTCTTCTACGAAAGACATGCACCGAAAGAAGAAGAGGGAAATTCACATCATGAGACTGATTAGAGAGAAAGGGAGAAGCATCTTTTTGATAGTACGAATATAAGAGAAGAAGAAAAGGGAGACGAGAATTGAAGGAAAGCAGAGGCAGATGAGAGAAAGGAAAAGATGAATGAAAATAATGAAGAGGAAGAGTCTTTGGTATTTCGATCTACTCAGATCAAAATTCCAAGTTGTGCGATAGAGGTCAGCTCCGTAGCTTCCAAGAGAAAGGTATTTGTTCAGTTTTTCCAACAAATACTTTTAAAAGTCGCTGTGAATTTTGATATGTTACTGATTTGGGGTTTGGCTGATAAGGCTTTGCTCAGATTGTTTTTTATTTGGGTTTTCATCTCACTGTTAGCATCCACAACTCCAGCCCAAGATGGTGCCTTTGATATAACAAATTCAAAAGCTGGTGGGAAGCGTGACACTGATATCACCGAGGTAACTATATTCTACAGATTGAAAACTAGATGTATGCTGAACTGAATCACTAATTCTATATTCAGTGTTTGGCCCTACACCGATTTCATAGTCTTATGTCTTTACGCAAATTTCATATATAGAGATCTGCATATATGAAGTTATAAACCCATCGTAAGGATCTCTTTTTTTCTTAACTTTATCAATTTGACATTAAAAATAAAAAATTGTTGTAGGAGAATTGGAATTGTATATTTTCATTGATAATGGGAGCCCTTTAAATAGGGAGTTACAAGGTACACAAAAGGTAATCTGAATACAATTGAAAACCTAGAACATTTTCCTATTACGACTCTAAACCCTAGTTGGAAGAGGTACACATTATGTCGACATCCTTCAATACTCCTCCTTGTGCCGCTCAAACTTGGTGATGACCCTTTGATCGTTGCCTCACTAAAAACCTTGTCAGGTAATAAAAACCCTGTGGGACAAAAATAACCTTGGTTGAAGGACAAAAAGAGCACAACACGTCATTCACTCTTTGAGATCAAACATCACTACTACACAAAAGGCTTCACACGACGGTTTAAAACTGTCGTCTCACGTTTTGCATTTCCGTGGTCTATCGAGGCGTCGTCTGATGAAACGCTATCAGACGGCGGTTTTCAACCGTCGTATACCGATCATTGGGTCGACGGTTTACAGCTAAATTCGTCGTCTGATGGAACGGCAGATCTGCCAACATGCTGTCGACAAAAATATGCCGTGGTGTGACTTCCATTCATACCACGGTTTTTAGGATTCTAGCGTGGTGTGACTTCTACTCATACAACAGTTTTTAGGATTCCAGCGTGGTGTGACTTCTACTCATACCACGGTTTATTTTTAAGACGTTGTGTGAATTGTATACACACAACAGTTATTCCAACATAAAATGTGGTGTGATGACTTAAAAATTCAGTGCGTGTGTGCTTTCACACGACACATATAGCTCGAACTGTTGTACCATGACATTTGAGACCATGGTTTTTCTTAATAGTTGATGTCTTTGTGTGTATCCAACAATGATATCAATACAAACCGTCGTCTGAATTGTAGAAATTTTATATGGCTCTACCCTAAAAACCTCATCAGATGACATATTTTCCTACTATTGTTGTAATGGCAAAATTCAGATTCTGGAAGCAAAAATGACCAAAAGAATAGTAATCTAATCATAATAGAAAGCTGTTATAATCCCATAGCAATCTAAATGGATCCGATAATACTAATTGTATCCATAAAATAAGAGATCACATCTTTGAAACTCTTATAGCAAAATACATCCAGAAATCCATAGGAGAACTGCAATTAAGGCCAACCCAAAAAAGACCAACTTCTAGCTAAACAAATTTCTCTCTATCACTTCAAAAGCTTTCGTCACTGCTCCATCTTCCACATGATTGTCCAGTTTATAAGCAGCCTTCAAACCTAGATCATTGTTTTTAGAACAAAACCACCACGACAAACTTGGCCAGAAATGTGCTTTTTAAAGATGGGTTTTCCAATTCTCCCTGCAGAACAAAACCACCACGTCAAACTTCATGCCTCAAAAGAATACTGAATTGTCACATTTTCCTTTTACCACCAAGGTTCTCATAGCAATGTAGATTGCTAGAATTGTGCATCTATAGATTAAGAAACAGTTTGTGGTATGCACTGATCTACATAAAATTTTGTGATAATCCAAAAGACAGCAAAATAAACTAGTGCCAGCCTTCGCAGGACAACAATATGAAATCAACATTTGAATATACAGATAGAGATATTAGCATCCAAATATACAAAAGACAGCAGAATAAACTAGTGCTAGCCTTCTGCACTTGAAAAGATGATTTCCAGAAAGGGAAAAGAACAAAGTAAAAGTCCATACAATTATGAATCTGTAATAGTCCATATACGGATACATGGACAGAGTTATGAATTTGCTCTATCATATGCAGAGTGCATATGTATATTATCAAACTTAATTACAACTACCATTGCCATAAATAATTAATATATGCAGTGCACATGTAATTTCTACATGCAGAGTGCACGTCACATTACCATGCAGAGTGCACAACTATCATATGCAGAGTGCACATGTCACATTACATTAATAGCTAGTGATATACCATCCAATCTCAAACAGCCAAGTGATAAATAATTATCACTCCAATACATGATCCCCCATAACCAAAGTTCTAACTTGTTTATAGTTCATACTAGTCGACATTGTTGTTGAAATAAAACTTGAGTAACTGACAATAAAGAAACCAACCTATATTCATAGAAAGCATACTCACACCATCAAATTAGTATGAGCAAAAGGGGTATGCCAAACAAAGTAATAGAAAAAAGGAAGTACGTTATGCTAGGTAGATCTAATTACCAGATTCAATGTGTAAGAAATTCCTGTACGATTTCAAAAAGACCAGCAATTTAGGATCAGCTGCAGTTGCATCCCACACCTGAAAACATATTAACAGTTAAACAATCTTAATATGGAATGTTCAACAACAATGAAATAATGAGTTCTTAGAAATAAAAAAAATTACAAATTTAATTCTTACAAGGCTATTCCTCAAATTCTTCTTCTCCATGTGTGTGCAATCACATTTACCAAAACAGAGCATATATAATGAACACCCAAAGCCTTAAGTTGCAAAATGTGTGTGTGTGTGTGTGCGCGTGCAATCACATTTACCAAAACAGAGCATATATAATGAACACCCAAAGCCTTAAGTTGCAAAATGGCATTAGAGAGGTCGTACAACTTGACATCTGGCTTTGTTGAATCCTCAAGTTTCCAAAATTCATTCTCTGGGTAGAGACAGAAGCATTTCCTTATTCTTTCTCTCCCTGCACGCCAACTACAGAATTGAACTATTATCATACAGAAACTATTTGCTCTTAAGCATCAGTTCGATCAAGTTAATAAAATATGCTGAAATATGACCAGCTATGCCTACCTCCTTTGTAGAGCCTGTGCTTTCGAAATTGGAACAACAATCAAAGGTTCCAGCCCTTTGTTTGGATTATAGAAGTGTGCTTTTACAACCCCAGTGTCTATAACATACTTGATTCCAGGTATTGTCACTGACGTCTCAGCAATACTAGTAGTAGTGCCCGCGCTTTGCCGCGGGATGTAAAAAGTGTAATGAACTGTTTTCCGTAAACTTGAAATGGGAGTTCCCATTATTGCAGTTTGTTACAGTTGGTGGTGGAACATTTTTGAGAAGCATGCAGAATCTGGTTGTAACTTGAGTTACTAAGTTCCAAATGTTATACGACATTCTAATTTTGGATCATAAGACCCTTGACCTCAGATGGTTGAGCCTTCGTTTTAGGAAGCCTTGTTGATTTCTTCTTTCTTCAGGATGATCCACATAATACTGCAGTAGTAAAAATCATAAGCAATCCAGTTTCAAGTTAAAAACCATGTCTCGAAAGATATGCAGTCCACACCATATCAAGGAAAATAATAATAATAATAACAACAACAATTACCTGGAGTAACTTCGTGTAGCACAGGGACAGAGAGAACTCAGGAGGGCTATACTCAGGTTGACCAACATCAACTTTTTCATACGGTCAACATCAGTACTATAAGTGTCCAACTTTTTCATACCTGTGAAGGAAAAGTTGGAAAGTTCAGAGATATAATGTATTTATAGCAGATGTTATTAGTACATTGTTAGTGAAACAACATATAAGAATACCAAATTGGATTAGCTATATCTGTGTAATGTAATAGATAAAGCATGACTGTTAGCAAAACATGTAATAGCATTAGAACAAAAACCAACATTGCTTTAGTGATTAGTTGATGTCAAAGTCTGAAATATCGTAAAACATGGAACAATAGCCTAGTTTTAGACAATGCACTGAAACATGAACAGAGAAAATATATAAAGAAGCGCGTAATCTGTGCTTCATTTCTTGATTTATATAAAAAAGCATTATACCAATTATTTAACTTCGAACATAATGAATTATCATTTAATTAGATCCTTCGCAGATGAAACAACAATCTGATCTGTTATCATTCAATTTTGTGCACAATATCAAAAAGCTTGATATCAATATCAATGGAAAATGGGAAGTGTAGGCAGTTTTGCCTATATATTAAACACAAAAGGTAGTGTAAATAGCTGGAAAATATGAGATTGAGCATAAGATAAACATACTCATGTATAAGTCGATTCAAATTCTGTAGTTTTATGAAATAGAAACTAAATAGATGTGGGAGTATTGATTTAGTTATCAACCAAGATTCAGAAAGCAGAGACATCTATTTCAATAGGAGACTGCTCTAAAAAGCTGTATTCGAACACATCAACACTACAGTAAAGAGTATATGCAGAACAAAAGTGCTTAGTGTAAATAACGCAAACATTTTTAAATAAAAACAAACAATGTTGTGCAGTGAATAACTTCTAAACAAACATCATTGTAAATCATTAAAACAAACATCATCAAACTAAGTTATTATTTAATGGTATGTAAATTTAAGAGGAAACCAAATGAAATAAAATTGAATATTTTATTTACCTTTTAATTAAAATCAAGAAGATGAAATGCATACTGCGGAATTGGAGGCAACGTATGTCCCACTAGTTCAAATTTTGTTGACTCTTTGAAATACATTTGAGCATCATGATCTACAACTTTGTATTTGGATACGTGTTTCCGTCTGGAGAAATGGGAGATGTCGTGTTTCTTCAGGATAATCAGATTCATCAATTATAGCATGAATTGTATTTCCCTGTGTTCAATTGAATTGAAGGATCAGTAATAAGGTTGATGATTCAAATGTATTTCAATTTTCAAAGAATTGAATTGATTTTAAACAATTTGTAAAAAAGTTACCTCTTTATCAACTAACACATAATGGAGACCATCGTACATCTCATTGTTGTACTTCCTTGTCTCCAGATTCTGAAAACACAAATCTTGATTTGAAAAGCTCTTATTTCACGGATTAATGTGCGTCTGATCATCTCTTGAGACTCACTGAGCTTGAAGGTAGAACCCAGAAATTGAACCAAGTCTTCTGCTTTGTTGCTTGACAGCTTGAAGAGGAGTCAAAGCGAGCAAACCAAGAGTGAAGAGCTGGCGCCTTTGATTGGAAAGTGAAAACCCAGAAAGAGTTTGTGAGATTGTGAGAATCATAATTCATGAAAGCTAGAAATTCGATAAACCCAGAAGTTCAACTTACCAATAAGGCAGCAAATCAGCAATGTCACTGTTGTCAAGGCGTCACTGGCGACTCGGAGTCGGAGAAAGGCTGATAATAGATGGCCCGTGCGGCCGTGTCGCAGAGAGAGAGAGAGAGAGAGAGAGGAGAAATGGCCTTCATCACACCAGAACCCTATCTTCGATTTGGGTAAATTGGGATTAAGTATGAAGAGTAAAAAAAAAAAAAAGGGACTGAAACGCCTAGTCGCTGACCCGCCCAGGACTGAACCCTATCTTCGATTTGGGTAAATTGGGATTAAGTATGAAAGTACCCATGATGCCGCCAATAGCAGCATCCACTGGTGACGATGATGATGGTGGCCTCGACGAGGACAAACTGCTTGGAGAGCCAATCGTGGAAGCCATGCTCGAGAGTGAATGGTACTGGAGATTGAAAATTTAAACCCTAGAAAATTGGGGATTTTCGAATTCAGCAGAGTGAATGGGGATCTGGAAGGGACATCGGAGGCCTAACAATGAAACCCTAGTCTCGTTGTTGTTGAAGGAAAGTGAATGCGATTGAGAGAGAGAGGATGGGAAGGGATCTGAGGTAGAGTTGGTTTTTGTTTTGGTTTGTCGGGGTTGGGGTCGGGTTTGTTGAAGAGAACCGTGGGAAGAGAGAGGGGCAGGCTGCAGGCTCTTCAGCCTCTGAAATTGTCGAAGTGTATTTTTTTTCCGGTGGTTTAAAGCTATTGGGCTCTCATTTGGACAATATTAAGTCTTTAGAGAAGCCCTCACACAATGGTTTTCTAATTTATGTTGTCTGAAAGCCAAATTTTAAATTTTGAGTTTGCCTCCCCTCTTAGTTGGGGGGAAATGGCTGGGGAGGGGGGGGGGGGGGGGAATGGCTGGAAGGACTTGTTTCTGTCTTGCATACATATTGATTCATACCACAGTTTTAGATTATCTGTCGTATCACCAATACATGATACAGCTCAAAGTTTGGAGTTTGGGGAAAAATTTGGCACCATTTAAATGGGGAAACTTGCCGTCCAGTAATCATTTTAACCTCACACCACGCTTCTTTCTATAAACGTCTTCTGAAATAATTCATAAATCCAACATGAAAAACAACCGTTGGTTGAATTCATATTAGAAGACGGAAATTTTACAACCGTCGTCTCAATAATGAGAAATGATTCACACCACGGAAAACAGTGTTACGTCGTCTGAGAGGTGTCGTGTGAAGCCTTTTGTGTAGTAGTGCATGTAGCCATCATACCTCCCCCTGATTGCTAAAATCATGAGAGTTCGGATAATTTTCTCAATCCGATGTTCTTCACATGTTTCTCGAAGGTGGATTTAGGTAACGACTTAGCAAATAAGTCCGCTACATTATCCTCTGATCAGATTTGATTCACTTCAATCTTTAGAAGTGCTTGTTGTTCCTAATTGTAAAAGAACTTAAGCGATATATGCTTGGTGTTGTTGCCCTTGATGAAACCTAACTTCATTTGCTCAATACAAGTTGCATTATCGTCATAAATGCATATAGGTTCATCTGTGGTAGACTTCAAACCACAAGTTCCTCGAATGTGTCTAACTATAGACCTTAGCTATATGCATTCTCGCATAGCTTCATGTAGAGCAATGATCTCTGCATGATTTGAGGAAGTAGCAACAAGGGTCTGCTTTGTAGACCTCCAATATATCGCAGTGCTTCCCATAGTAAAGACATAACCCGTTTGGGAGGGACCTTTGTGAGGGTCAGAGAGATACCCTACATCAGCAAACATCACCATCGTTTTGGTGTAACGGAGGAGGATGACGCCGGCCACCCTTAGCGGTGGCAGTTTTGTCTGTCATGGCGTCTTGGACGACGCCTCTTGGGCTAATGAGATCCGTTCTCATTCTTCCATCATTCTTTTCTCTCTGCAGAGATAGAACAAGCCCATATCTATCGTACATTTTAAGTAACGAAAGATTGTCTTTATACCCATCCAATGACGTTGCATTGGCGTGGGGCTATATCTAGCCAACAAGTTCGTAACAATTGAGGTGTCCAGTCTTGTATTGTGATAAGTGCAATAATGCTCCTATTGTACTCAGGTAAGAACTTTTGCTATTAACATGGTTTCGTCATCATCCCTGGGACGAAACGGATCCCTCTTAGGGTCAAGACTACTGACGACCACGGGAGTGCATCTTTTACTTTATCAAAATGCAAAGCATTTATTGACACGATTACAAGTTCTAAATCTAGACAAAACTGTGTTCTCCCAAGGTCCTTCATCTCAAACTTGGATTTCAGGTGTTCAGCGGTTTCCCTTAGCTCTCAAGGGTTCCAATTATGTTTATCAACATAAACCGTGACAATTGCAAATCCAGAACTTGTCATGAAAATGCAGGGTCATAGTTCATTATATCCCTTCCCAATCAAATAGTCACTTTAGTGAGCATTTCACCCTCATTGCAAAAGCGCTCCGTGGTCAAGAGCCACTTGATTTGGGTAAATGAAGTCCACAAGAACCTTCATTATATTCCGTATCTAGATCCCCATAGAGATACGTAGTGACCACATTCATAAGCTGCATGTTCAGTTATTTGGAAACTACCAAACTAACAAGGTAGTGGAGTGTAATGACATCCATTACTAGAGAATATTTCTTCTCGTAGTAGATTCCAAGTTGTTTTTGTGAGGAGCCTTGCGCCATAAGGCGAGATTATCATTTCTTGTTCTCATCACGCTATCTAACCAAGACCTATTAATGTCAACAGGTTTTATGTTAGGAGGTGTTGGCATTTCAGGCCTGAAATCCTTCCTCTTCGTTAGTGAATCCAATTCAACCTAGATCACATCTTTCCATTTAGGCCAATTTTCTCTACATTGACATTCTTCAACAGAGTAAGGTTCGATGTCATTGGTCTCAATAATTCCACATCCTCATGTACACTAGTGTAGTTTATAGAGATCTCTATATTCTCAGGAATTGGTTCTAACATTGAGGCGTCCCCCAACGATGTCTCTTGGACATAACGACAATCCAGAATATTCTCATGAGACGGATTTTGAGTATCAATGATCAATTGATCAAATTGTGCCAAACTCACTCTCTTCCTAGGGCGAGAATCCATCGAACCTATGAGTCTCCTACGGTCTCTAGCAGAACCCATGGCCTATGACGCCATTATGCCACTTTGTGGCGTCACCATACCACCATCCATGGTAGTGGTGCCGTACCCATCTCCTCTGGGTGGCACCATGTCCTCTTATGGGGACATAATTCTTGCAGACATGTTTGCAGCAGGAATATGTGATCTAGTCACTTTTAGGGGATCAAGATGAGACATAGTGGGGACAGACCACGACAATTCCTGTCGTTTATGTTGAACGTTGACGTTCTAATCTCCCCCTAACAACGGGAAGACTGTCTCATCAAAGTGACAATCCGCAAATCCAGCGGAAAAAAGATCGCATGTCAAGGGTTCTACATAGCGGACTTATCGTTGGAGACTCATGTCCAACAAATATATATATGCATTCGTTGCAATGACTCATATTGATGTGCTGTGGTGGCGCAATTGGCACAGGAACCGCACACTCAAATATGCATAAGTACGAGATATTAGACTCGAACCCAGTCACTAGCTGTAATGCAAATAAAAGTTGAGTAGCTGTTGTGAGTCGTAGATGAATTAGCATAGCTGCATGCGATATTGCATAACCCAAGCGGAAATATTGGTGTGCATTACCAATGTCCGGGCTACCATCGTAGTCGTTTAATGGTGGCTTTTCCGCTAAACCCATTGGGTGTGTATATGGGAATATGATACTTGATATCAATACCCAAATATATGCAATAGTCATCGAAAATTTTCGATGTAAACTCCCTAGCCATATGATTTGACTGAACGAGATGATCCGGGTAGTGAGCCCGTAGCCATATGATTTGAGCTAGGAGCTCATCTTAAGCAGCATTACTAGTGGACGATAGTGCGATACGTGACCAACGTGTCCGCATATCAACCAACAACATAAAACATTTAAGTAATCCGCAAGTTGGTTAAGTCGATCCACAGAATCCCTTTAGATTCTCTGAGAACACACGTGTCCTTTGCATAGGATGGTCTCGATCCTGAAAGAGCAGGCTTCGGGAAACGAGTGATGGGCCTTAAAAGCAACCAATGAGGATTTTGGTTGGGCCATGAAATCACAGTTGACTTGAGAAGTGGAGAGAGGTGGCACATTGCCACTCTTGGCATCAATGCCAAGCTCTTGCCGTAGGGGGTGACGGCATGACCCTTCCCCTTGAATCAACTTTTGATTCACACTTATTTTCACTCGAAAGAATGCATGTCAGTGTGAAGTCTTTAATAAACAGATCATCATATCATGACCTGGATGTCCTAATTGGTCTTGCCAAAGCCTATATGTGTTGATGTCCCAAAAATCATCTCTTATGACGTGATTGGACTCAATTACTCGAATAGTGGTTACATATAACTCACTAAAGCGACACATCAACTTCTCTAATACTCGTAGTCATTAGAGATAATGCAAAGGAACTTATGTCCATTCTTGCTATGTGTTTCCATATAAAAACCGTTGGCTCTAATATCTTGAAAGCGCAAAAGGGGGGATCTCCAGCCCTAGGAGCATAGAGAGCTTCAGTGACATAAATCAATATGCCTTTTGGCAATGAATCAATCGTGATGGCCCTACCATCGTAGTCACAGAAGATTGAGTAGGCATCATCCTAATGAATAATTGCCTATGTCAAGGTATGATGTGCGTAGCAGCACTATCTGCGAGGCATTCTAGCTCTTTGGGAAACATACCGAAGTGAATAAAGCTCGAAATTAAAATAATCGACACTTTATTAATAATAGCCAACGATGACATCAAAGTTTCTTGATCAAATCTAATCCAAATAAAATGAAATGTAGACAAATTGTAGTCACTTAATCCTTTTGGTAATTCCAATCAAATACGACCAGGGAAGTAGAGAGAGATGTCGGTGGAGCGAGGCTCTCTTAAGTACCACTAATCTCAATTACTTTCCTAGACATCATATTTAATTGAGTACGCCTAGTGAGAAAGAGTTAAAACCAAATGTCATTTATTTATTAAGGCACAATTGCCATTACATAATTCTTGGAAAATGAAAGACTATTTAATCAAAATCTGCGGCATCAACATTGTTGTTTTCCTCGCCAGATTTGAAGTTCGTAATGATGAGATTGATGTCATTGTCATCTCCATCATCTCCTTCGGCTGCGAGATGAGCCTCATGCTCTCTCATATCTTTTATATACCTTGTATTGTGCAACTTTGTTTTTCCACTCGCATTCTAGCGCTTAAACCAATGCTCTAAAGATCCACATCTATAGCATTACCTCACCTATTAATTGAGATGCACCTTGTGCATTTGGACATTCTCCAAGGATCCCACGTTGGCCAATGTTGCCATGTGTCTACGTATCTCGCGGTTTTCCTTCCTTTGTAGGGCGGTTGTATGGACCCACAAGTCCATTTTGTTGTCCCCTAACTTTTAGGGTGCCGCTCCTTGCACCTTTCTTTTGGTGTGCTATTATAATTCGCCTCGTGAACGCTCTTACTTCCAACGGGCCTTAGAATTATGGTTTTCACGAGTATGTTGTCAACTTACTCAGTAAATGACATAAGTTGATGAAATCTCGTAATCCATCTAGCATTGCACACAAGCCTATATTGCTTTGCAACCAATAGCGTTGAGACGGGGAAGGTTGAGAGGATTTCTCAATTAATTCATATTCTGTGAGCTCTACTCCACATAATCTCATTAGTAGTGAGGTGATTCTTGACGTTATTCACCCATCGGTGATAACAAATGTCATTTGAATCTGGTTTAGTAAAGTCGGGTTTTTGCACATTTGCATTCAACATTCAAAGATGAAGGAGAATAGATCGATTAGTTTCAGAGTAAAAACTTCCACGACAACTAATATAAGGTTTCCGAGCCTTAATGCTACCAAGAAACCGATTTCCAAGAATATTTGGATTAGACCGAAACATTGATGTTTTAATATGGTCACAATTTGATGCTTACGAATGCACTTAGTCCGAATATTATGAACACTCTTAGTTCATTGATTACGAACACTCTTAGTTCGTTTATTATGAACACTCTTAGTTCATTGATTACGAATGCTCTTAGTTCATTTAGCTTGAATCCCCACAATTCCGCTTATCAATTAATCGAACCTATGTTCGTATATTTCAAAACCTGCAGCAAATAATGTAATTTAAAAGACAAAAAATGCAGGAACTTTAATCACAAAACTTACTTGGTAATTTGAAGCTTTGCTTCACGATTCTCTATACACGCGCGTGTTGATGCAGGTGTATAGCTAAATTAGGATTGCCGGAAATTGGCAATTGGTGGGCTCTTCTCCCTTCCTTTTCCTTTTTTTTTTTTTTTTGGGGCCCAGGCCTGTTTCCTCTTTTCCCTTTCTCTTCTTCTCTTTCTTCTGGTTTTCTGGTTCCTACTTGTTTGCGTGGAGGCATTAGGGAGGCGAGGCCGAGCGTGGCTGGGCTGCAGGGAGGCGAGGCCGAGCACGGCTGGGCTGCAGGGAAGAGAGGCTGAGTGCGCTCAAGCTGGTGCGTAGGTGTGCGTGGGCTAGTGCTGGGAGTAGCAGGCAGCGACGAGGCTTGTGAGGGACCCTGGGCTAAGGTCTGCAGTATGCAGCGAGCGCAGGGGCACGTGCTGGGAGCAGGGCTGTGACGCGGTAGGTTGGCTGGTGCACGGCTAGGACTGCAGGTACTTGCAGCAGGGGTCTGCAAGGAAGTTGCGGCAGGGCTGGAGTCTGAGGCAGGGCTAGGCTGGCAGGTGCGTTGCAGGGACAGCAGGGGTTGTGGCTGCGGTGGTTGCGATTAGGGCTGCAAGTAGGGTTTTTTTTTTTTTTTTTTTTTTTTTTTTTTTTTTTTTTTTCCGGCTAGGGTTAGAGTATCGTGCTGATAACGTGTTGTAGGAGAATTGGAATTGTATATTTTCATTGATAATAGGAGCCCTTTAAATAGGGAGTTACAAGGTACACAAAAGATAATTTGAATATAATTGAATACCTAGAACATTTTTCTATTACAACTCTAAACCCTAGTTTGAAGAGGCACACATTATATTGACATCCTTCAACAAAAATAAAAAAAAATTCAAGCCTTGACCAATATTATAGTATCAGGACTAATTGGTTGGACTGGATTGAGTGTGTTGTATTGACCTAATTTTTTTTTTCTTTTTTTCCTCCATTCTACTTGCTAAGAAATTCAGTAGGTAGAAATTGAAGGACAAGTTTGAAAATATTAATTGGATCAGAGGGTTGCTTTATATTAGAAATTGAAGAAAATGCTTAAAATTTTCGTTAAAGACATGAGTATATGAAAAAAGGTAGCTTTAGTGATAGCAATTGATTGCTGTTTCAGTAAAAACTGAATTAAAAGACCTTTCAGGTTGTGTGTTTGAACTATCAATATATGCCATTTTAGTTTAACATGCAAGCTTATGTCTGCTGTTTCTTATAGTATGTTGAGTTCATTTTTTATCTAATGGATGGAAAGTCATCATTGAATTAGTATTTTGCAATTGTGTAGATACTTTTCACGAAGTGAAGTTCAAACATGAAAGAAGAAAAGAAAACAAAGCTTTGACTATGAAATTGTTGACTGTGGCATATTCGTCCCGTGCAGCTAAAATGGAGGAGATTATATATAGGCTGGACCTGCTGGAATTTTCAGCCACACAGAAGTATTCTCTTGCATCTAATTCAACTTGCAATGTGGAAGAGGCTGGTGATCCATACAAGGCAGAAAAGGAGGAATGCATAGATTTGATAATGGAAGAATTAGAGAAAGAGAAATATAACTAATGCATGCACCCTATCAGGTACGCTTTGTTTTTCAGTTCAACTTCATTCTCATTTTAGTATCTTTTGATTTAGAACTATCAAGAAGTAGGGTCAGGATCCTCAAGTTTCACACATTAGGAAACTGACCATGTTACATATGTGGATATCAAGCTAATCATGTTAATACTAATGTCTTTTCCAGTTTCATTGATTGATGTGCTTCACTGTCAAATTGCAGTGAAGTTGATCCCACAGTAGCATCCTTCCCTAAAGGAGCAATTGGACTGATCTTAGCACTAACGGTGGTTGAGAAGTGAGTTTATTGTATTTTGGTCAATTTGTTTTTACATTGACAAAATATGATAGGGAAATTATGTTAAAACGAAAAATGAGATTATAGAGGGATAAATACATGGCCTAATGCAAATCATGTGCAGGTATGAAGTGAGTTGATAACCGAGATTGAAATTTTTTTTCCAAAGGTCAACAAGGATGGTGAAGAGTATGGTGGAAGCTGAGATTTAAAAGATTTCGTAAATTTCATCAATGAGAAATGTGGGACTAGCAGACATGCGAAAGGACAACTTACTTCCAAAGTTAGTACCATTTTAAACCAATGGACGTACCTCATCAGTTTCCTTGCCAATTGTCTTCTCTTATGCATGTATGCTGGAATAGTCTCAAGTTTGGCTGAGTTAGTGAAGAAGTTTGTGAACCAGCTTTTATGATATGTAAAACAATACACTACAACAGAAAGTTTTTTTAGCGACCAATTTTTTTACGAGGAATTTATTTTCCTCAATAAATGTCACTTTTTACGAGGAATATTTCGATTCCTCACTAAATGTCGTTAGGTTTTTTGCGAGAAACATATTTTCCTCACTGTACACCACTTTCTACGACGAATGTTTCGGTTCATCACTAAATGTGACCATAGTTTGGTCTCCTAAATCAACATGTTATTAGCAAGGAAATATGAGACTAGGGTGAGGGATTTTTTCATCGCGAAAATGACTTTCAACGAGGAAATAATGATTTCGTCGTTATTAGTTTGGCGGAAAATTATGTAAAACCCGCCAAATTCAAAGGCGACAAAACTATGGTTTCCTCGCTAAAAATCTGAGTTTTACGAGGAACTATTTCCTCGTCAAAATAAGCAATTGGCGAGGAAATAACGATTTCGTCATTATTTGTTTAGTGGAAAATTATGTAAAACTTGCCAGATTCAATGGCGACAAAAGTATGGTTTCGTCGCTAAAAGTCCGTGTTTTATGAGGAACTATTTCCTCGTCAAAAGAAGCAATTAGGAAGGAAATAACGATTTCGTCGTTATTAGTTTGACGGAAAATTATGTAAAACCCGCCAAATTCAATGGCGAGAAAAGTATGATTTCGTCGCTAAAAGTCCGTGTTTTACGAGGAACTATTTCCTCGTCAAAAGAAGCAATTAGCGAGGAAATAATGATCTCGTTGTTGTTTGTGTTGGTGAAAAGTTATGTAAAACCTGCCAAACTCAATGGCACAAAAGAATAGTTTCCTCTCTAAAAGTCTGTGTTTTCATCAATTAGCGAGGAAATAACGATTTAGTCATTATTAGTTTGGCAAAAAATTATGTAAAACCCGTCAAATTCAATGGTGACAAAAGTTTGATTTCCTCGCTAAAAGTCCGTGTTATACAAAGTGCTTTGCATTAGGCCTCATCAACGGGCTGGGTCGGGCCTTATTACATTTTTAAATAATAACGGGCTGAGTTTTATTGTAAATCGAAGGATCCAAGCCCGTCCATATAAAGCGGGCCTTGCAGGCTTTTTTGGGCAGGGCCTTGTGGGCTTTTTTGGGCCGGGACTTGCGGACTTTATTTACAAATAAACCTTTAAAGATACTAATTTTTTTATAAACCTATATTTATATATCATACACTCCAAATAGCAACCTCTTTCAATTCAAAGAAAATGAGAAAAATGACTGTTGGATGAGATTATTATAATAAATTATGAGTGTGGTAAAAAAATTTAGCCAATTTCACCACATTTTCGAATCCGATCAAATTGGTCAACCATTGTCACTTATATGTCTTCTTGGTTGACCAATGGCATGACAACCGCGAAACGTGTTTTTTTTTTTTTTTTCACTTCACGTCTATATATATTCCATCGATCGATGTGTGTGGACATAAGATAAAAATTATAAAGACGTTGACCTATACCAATTTGCTTCCTAAAGTTGTATTGACTTATATATTGCATTTAAATTCTTATACATTCTAAAGCAACCATGAAGTGGAAAATGAATATGGATAAATCAACCGCTCGATGGAGAGATTGTAATGTTTTATGGTGGTTGTAAAAGATCCAGCCAATTTGGTTCTTGTTTCAAATTCGGTCAACTAGGTCAAACTTAGTTACTCTTATGAACCTATATTTATATATCATAGACTTCAAAGAGCAAGCACTATCAATTAAAAGAAAATGGGAAAACTGACCGTTGGATGAGATTGTTACAATAAATTATGAGTGTGGTAAAAAATTTAGCCAATTTCACCATATTTTAGAATCCGATCGAATTAGTCAACTGTCGTCACTTGTATATCCTCTTGGTTGACCGATGGCGTGACGAACGTGAAATATGATTGCATAGGGGGTTGTACTCTAGATGCTACACACTATGCAGTTTAATTTTGACAATCTAACCATTCAAACTTTAGATCTTTATATTTAGATTGTCTATGCAAAATACTTAGATCTTCGTACATAGATTGTATATGCAAAACCTTTTACAAAATAATCATTCAGTTAGCCATTATCATAACATTAGCCTTAAAACCTAACCCCTAATCCCTAAACTCTAAAACCTAAACCCTAAACTCTAAACCCTAAACCCTAAACCCTAAACCTAAACTTTATATTTTTATATTGTTGAGGTAAGAAAAAGAATTAGAGAAGGCGGGTTTCGAAAACATAAAAATAAAAAGCGGGACATTTGCAAGTTCAAGCGGCAATATAACAAAAAAAAATGCGCCCAAAGATAAAAATGAAAAATCGGTCAGAAGAGTAACACAACAAAATACCCTAAAGGACAAAAGAAATGGGTCTGAGTGCTCGGCAGGGGTTTAGGGGTAAACTGAAAAACTAGACTGGATGGGTGATCAATAGGCTTCCTGATGGCGATTGGGGAGATCTCAATCAACCAAAATAGGGGCTTCCTTCAATTTTTCGTTGGGTTTGCTCTATCACTGGAGAAGCGATCTGGTATTGAGAGTTTGGCTTCACTTCAGTCGCTCCCTTCAGGTACGTCTCTAACTTCAACTCTTTTATTAGGTTCTCTATACAATATAACTAGATAATGCCTCCCGCGCGATGCCGCGGGTTTGTTTACTTGCTCAAATTTATACATTCGTTGTACAAATATTTACATAACCAGCAGTGATCTGCAAGCACTGACTTCATTAAAGACTTGAAATAGGAGAAATACACAAAGCAATGGCACACAATTTGCAAGCCCAATTGCATACATTAAATCAAGCACAACATCTATTTCAAAGAAAAGTTCCAGATTTACCAACTATACCTCAAAAGATTAAACTGAGCAGTAGCAATTTTGAGACTTTGAGCTAAAACGTATTTCTATTTCTTTTCTTACAGAGTTAACAAAGAAAGAGAGAGTGCTTTGGCGACAGGAGATAAGAGAGCTGTCGAGGCAGAAAGAGGATTCAAACTGTGGCCTTACACCAAGGTAATCGTCCTTACACAAACTGTGGCCTGATGCAGTAAAAGAACACTTTTCCAGCCTTTTAAACTGTGCGAACTTAAAAGAACATATACAAAATCAAATTATAGAAACATTGATAACCCTGCTTCACTGATCTAGAAACAAACATTGATAAAATGAAAATCTCTCACACTTTAGTTCTAACCTTCAAAACCCAAAAAAAAAAAAAAATATTATTCTAACCTTGAAAATCTTTCACACTTCAAATTATACCGCACAATTGAGTTCTAACTTTCAACCAAAAAAAAAAAAAAAGACCACTATATGCATTAGTTCTTAAATACAATACCTCTTGATTATATTTTTAAACCATACTCATCCCACTAATGCATTAGTATTATGCAGTTTATGAATTAGTATATACAAAAGGCACCACTATTTTCTGCGCATGATTAGCTTCCTTTTTTTTTTTTTTCTTAATGGCTTTACTGTGCGTATATATTCTGTGCTTGAATAGCTTTAGTTCAGAATCTCATATTTGAGAAAAAAATAAGGTTTTACTTTGTGCAATGTTTATACCTTCTCTTGCAATGTTTGCTGCAATCCTTATTGAATAGCTTCACTTAAAATTTGACTGCACAATTTAGTTCTAACCTTGAAAAGCCACAAAAAAAAAAAAAAAAAAAACCTCCACCTCGCAAAAATTGGTTACTCTTGCTCTCTTACTTAACCATAAAAATTAGTCAAACTACCAAATGTATGAAGAAATCAGAGGCTAAGAACGAATTCAATTTTTGTCATCAGTCACCATTATGTGAGAAACCCTTAATAACATTAACAGTAGAAACAGACTTCAATTCATTAATCACCATTATCTAATTTGTTAATAGTTAGATATGACATTAATAAATCTGCAGAAACACATCTCCTTCAAAGTAACTAACCACAACACAAAAGCAAATGAAGTTTTGGAAAAAAAACAAAATAGTAATGTCTGATCACAGTCAAAACAGAACAAGACCACTCCAATAATATCTGAACTGAAAAGCCAAGGAAAGCTTGAAAATATGACCTTCACCCATTTTTAGTCATGTCTAATGAGTTTTCATTGTTAGCATCGGAATTCAATCACACAGATTATCTTTTCTCCAAAAATTTGATCTGTGCAGAAGTAAACAATCACAAAATTGAACTAAAATAATTCAATTGGGCTAATCTTACATGCAGTAGGCAATCAGCGGCTTCGCAAGCTCAGTGACTATAACACAGTCCCTCCTCTGTTTCTCCACTTAAATCCCAGGCAGGTACAGAACTAATCACTAAAACGAAGACAACAAATTATTTAATGCATTAGAGAAACAGATCATAATCACACATACAATTAAACCAATAACACATTTCAGTTTCATCGTTTTGTTTTCAAGCCTAAATGTAGAATAGATGGGCACATAAATTGATAAAAAAAATAATAATGAAAAATGAACAATTAATTAACCTAACCACAAAAAAAGCAAAAGGCAACAATCCAAATATCAGAAACTCAAACAGCACTGTTAACTGATGTTGTTGTGTTTAAGGTGCTTTGAACATTAAGCTTCCATTTACATAATAATATAAGGAGTAAAGAAGAAACCAAACACAGATGAGAGAAAGCTGAAAAAGACCTGTTTACCGCCAAACGATCAACTACCAGTAAAACCGAGCCACTGTTGCCAGCACGTTGAAAGCAGATAAAGCACCCCTTCCAGTTCTGAAAACTACAACAAAACAAATAGAAATGACAATAAGAATCGGGCAAGATATTCACCAACATCCACAATCACAAAAAGAAGACATGTTTATTAATGAATCAAAATTAAATAAAAAATAAGAAAATGCAAGTAATAAAAAATAGAAACCATATAACTAAAAAACCCTTTAATCTAACAATAAAAATATACAATAAATTTCAAATGCACTTAATTTATCCAAAGCTGAACAGTATAAGAGAACCCTAAAACCTACACAAAACTCTTAACGATAATTATGTGTCTATGAATCAAGTTCCTGATGAAGTTACAGAAAGGGAATTAAATTGGACTTATTTAAACTGACCAAACTCAATAAAATTCAAAATATTTAAGACATCGAACGTATACTCTGATTTCAATTCGACACAAATTTTGAATTTCCACAGAAAATGCTAGATTTATATGATATCAAAATTCAAATTTCACCTTCGCACTATCGACGGAGACAAAGCTAATGGGCTGTCAAAGAGTCACGATCAGAGTTGCGGACTCAACGTATCTCTTTCCCTTAACAGAAAACCAGAAAACCAGTAGAGATAACTCTATGTTTGTGGGCACTCACTGCAATTAACCAAATCCCACAGATTAGACCAATTCAATAAGAAGCATGACCCAAATTTACATCAAAAGCAGAAAAAGAAATTACAGATTAGATTGGGTTAAAAATCACCAAGTGTGAGGTCAGTTTTTAATAATTCAATTCACTTGTCATTTTTTACCACCTTTTTTTTATGTGAGGTCAGTTTCACTATAGAAAAAAACCATCTATGATGTTCCCCCTGTATTCTTATTGATTCAACTAAACTGAACTGTCACCAAGTTTTCATAATGGTCAACTTTTATAATCTAAAACTTTGCCTGAAAAATTGAGAAAGTATAAATTTGAAGAACTCAAAACAATCTATGAACTAAACTGTACATCCATAGAAACTAAGTGCCTAAAGCTTACATCAATCTGAAAAAAATCGTAAAAAAACATTGGAAGACAATTAGTTTTACTGGAAGATAATTGAATTATTGAAATTAAGAGTACAAAGTAGATGCTATAGATGAGTAGTGAAAAATTTGAAATTGTGACCGATCAAAAGCATACCTTGAAGTTGTTGTAATTAAGCACCTAGATGTGAAATTGCAGAGCAAACAGAATCTGTAGAAGATAAAAACTGATATCAGATCAAAATTGAGAACAATAGATAATCTAATAGAAGCCGTAGTACATAAAAATTAATAGAATAATAGGCAAAACAGAGTTTCATTAGAAATCAAGTTTCTTCGGTTGATTTCTACTATAACTCTATTTTGTCAGATTAATAACAAAATTTCAGTTTCCCAATTCTTGAAAAACAAAAACAAATACTATCCATAAGGAACAAAGTTTTCGAGATCAGAAAGAATAAGAAGTTGTAAACACATGGTTTACAGAGATGAAAAAATTAATCGATCTGGGTAGAAAGATAAAGGTAGATAACATGGTAAACGAAATCAACTGATTTTATGAAAGCTAAATTTTACCAAGATTCTGCTGATGTTGATTGCGATCGATGGATAAGCCTGATATCAGCGAACAGGGGGTGTTGACCTTGATGGAGGTCGAGGCCGGGATCGGAATCGGTAAAGCCTCATAAAAGCAAGAAGAAAATAGCTACCTTTGTTGGTGAATAGAATGAGAATTCGATGCATCGGTTTACCATAGAAAGACATCAAGCCCGATAGGTATAGGTGTATGGTAATTGATCACTACACGTGGAAACTTGGACAAACTGATCAATACGTGTACAAAGCAAGGGCAGAAACGACCTCTCACCGCCGATGAAGGGAGGAAGAGAGAGTGAATGGCAGAGCCGCAAAAAAAAATAAAGTGAGGACAGCACCGTCCTTTCCGGCGTCAATGAACAGGTGTGAAGAGTTAGTTTGTCTTTCGTATATTTAGAATAGCCAATTCAATGTTACAGACAAGGATAAAGATATGAAGGCCTGAAGGGTTGTGACTGGGTGTTGTTGTTGGTCGAAGACGAAGCAGTTGGCGGTGTTGATCATGGCGTCGATTACGTCCATCTTTGAAGCTCTAATATCTGTGAGTAAGATTAGATTTATCTTTCTTCCTCCCTATATATCATTCTTGTATAGCTTGATTAATCTAAGGTCTTATTTTCTGCTGAATCTAAATGTGAGATGTCGTAGTGTATGTAATTTGGGGTAATTTCAATTGCCCTCTTATTCATTTTATTATTTGTGCAATTGTTAAACCCTGAATTGAGAATGTTTTCTTCTAATTAGTTTTCAGAAACAAAATAAAAGTTTGATCGATTTGGGTCTGTGCTGCCATATTTTGGTTCCACGTTTCAGGTTGGAGTCTCAACTTCCACAAGGTCAGTTTACATTCCCACACCTGCAATTTGGGTTTTCGGATATTGGTGTAGTTTGGGTGATTTGGTAGTTTGGTGGGTATTTCTCTTTTCAATCACTTCTTCCAACTTGGCATATATCCTCTCTGACTCGAGGTGAGACTGATCACCCTCACCTTCGAAGCATCCCTCCATAAACCAGCTGCAGAGTACATATTTGATAGCATGATAAAATTTCTGGAATCAGATGGCTCTAAAGCAAATAATCTCTCTGCAACTGCCTTCCCAAGTTCAATATTACCATAAACCCTACAAGAACTGAAAAGAGTTCCCCATACACCAGAGTTTGGCTCCATTGGCATTCGTTTAATCAGCTCGTAAGCATCATTCAGAAGTCCAGAGCGACCCAGAAGATCAACCATGCATGAATAGTGATCCAACCTAGGCTCTACTCCATACACTTCAGACATAATGTTGAAGTAATTCCTCCCTTCCTTAATTAGTCCTGAATGGCTACAAGCACTTAACAAGTGAGTGAAGGTGACGTGATCAGGCTGCACACCTTTCCTAACCATGCTTTCAAAGATCTCCATAGCTTCTCGTCCATACCGTGTCAGTTTAGGACTTTACACGCCCATTTGAACTAGAATAGGAGTAGAGAGAAATAATTGGTTTCTTTTTCGTTTGTGATTATTTCATATTATATATCATATCTTCTCAATTAAGTTGGCGTTCATTGTTTATTCTTAAGCTCTTTGACTTCTATTTTGTTTTAGTTTTGACCTATGCATCTTTTGATTGTTCATGCACTCATCAGTGCCAAAGATCACTCCTTATTCTTTTCCTACCAAATTACACAGCACAATATTGTTTTACCTCGATCAATTTCAAATCTATCAAAAGTTTCATGTACTAAGTAGGAGTCTATATATGCATACTTAGTACTTTGTTGTCCTTGAGGATAAATGCATGTATTGCTTGATATAAAGCAGATCGTGGATTCTGTCTTTTGTTGAATATTTTTCATGGCTCAATAGATAATTTGATAAACCAATGATTTTTTTTTCCTGACAATTCAATGCATTTGATTAGTTGGTTTTGTTCTTCTAATTTCTGGCTAATTCAGTTTCTTAGGTTATGAGATAAGAGCTAATTAATAGACTAACCTACCCCATTATCGTCAGTAATTTGCAGGTAAGGTGAGATGGGTGTCGTTCCTTCTAAAGAGGTCTTTGATTGTCACTAGGATCGGTTTAGAAAACAAAGGCTTGTGTCCTTTAAATACAGAGAAGCTAGCTCATCTTCAATTCAGACGTTTCTTACATTGCTAAACAGAACACACAGGTTGGAGTATTTTTTTTTCTTCCTGTTTTGGTCACATGATTTCTTATACCACTCACAGTTCAGAACCTATATGGCATCAAATTATCTTGGAACATATCGTATAAATTACCAGGTATCTGATCATCAAAATGAATTATTTTAGAATATATATATATATATATATGTAACACTACCAAATATCAAATAGAAACAAACCTTGATTAATACCCACTGAAATTTTTGTATTATCGTTGACTTGTGTGTTCAGATATTTGAAGCAATTCTCACTGATTGAAGGAACAAGAATCACATACTAGGATGATTTATTGCTTGTATTCTTGTAGATAAGGGGAGCTTGCACTGGAAGGAGATCATTATTTGACAACAGGGGAGCTTGTGAGTCTCAGTGAGCAGCAGCTTGTGGACTGTGATCATGAGGTTTGCTCATAATTTACAATCTTATATATGTTTATCCTTAAAAGTATTGAACTTTTTATCCACGAAACCTAAAGGCTGAAGCTTTACCTAATTTCTTAACTGAGTTTAAGGCTTTAAGCCTAGCTAATTCGACAGTGGTAGAATCTGGATCTCCGTCACGTATATATTAGTATGTTGCTGATGGAATATTAAGTAGATCTATGATGTATCCTTACTTCAAGATATTGAACTTTTCCAGATGATTGAGTGAGTGTACATTTTGACATTACAGATTTCAAGTTGGTTGGAATTACTTACTTTTTTGAAGTTTTTATCTGCACTCTGCATTCGAAGATCAAACAGAAAGCATAATGTTGATTGAGATGGTTTTTTGTATATCCTTTTCCTGCTTAAAATATGAGTCTCCTTGTAATCCTGTCTGTTAGGACCTAGGTGCTTCTTCTTTTTTTTGTCTATTGGGATTTCAAGTAGGATTCACATACATTCATTTTATAATATCTGCAAAGTTTTCAGTACTGGTGGTAGAAGCTGTGTTTGTTTAGGCAGTTGGTTGCGTCCTTATCTCTAATGGATTGATGATGCACTATAGTTGACTTGACTGTTATGATGGCATGGCATTGTCTTATGAGCCTGCACATTTTGCAGTGTGATCCAGAAGAATACGGTTCATGTGACTCAAGCTGTACTGATACTGTTCCTGTGACTCAGGCTGTACTGGTGGACTAAGTCAAGGACTGGAGCAAGAGAAGGACTACCCTTAAAAACAGTGGGACTGATCGCGGTACCTGCAAATTTGACAAGAGTAAAGATGTTGCTACTGTATCCAATTTCAGCATTCTTTCTGTTGACGAAGATCAAATTGCTGCAAATTTGGTCCACAATGTACTTCTGCCATTGAAATATAGGTTTGGATCGTTTCCTTCAAGTCTGAGAATAATGAACTACCAATAGAGTTGTGTACTATAGATCAAATGTAAACCATGTTTGCTGCAATATAAGTTTCTTTTGTTCCAAAATCCTTGCTATGTGCTTTTATTTCCTTTATTATTTAGTTGAATGTTTAACTAGTCTTGAATAAGAATCCTCTTTGTAAAATAAAATAATTGATATGCATCGCTAACAAGTCTTATTGTAATAAGTAGACAACAGCAACAAAAATAATATTTCCCCACTATAGACTCTAGATCTTATACCGATGAAAAAAAAGCTTTCTTCATTGTTGAGTACCTTTAGCGAGAAAATTTTTTCTCACTTAAGGATACATGTTACGATGAAATAAATTTCCTCGCTGAAAACAGCTTATACCAAGGAAAAATTTCCTCGCCCAAAGCTATTTATAACAATGAAAAGATTTTCATCCCAAAAACCGGAGTTTAATTCTTTTATTATTTATAGTTTTCAAATTATTAATTATCATTAGCGAGAAAATAATTAATTTAGCGACGAAATTTAGTTTGTCGGAGAATATATTTAACGACTATTTTCCAATCCTCGAACTTTTTTAACGAGAAAAAATATGAGTTTGGGTGAGGAAAAAAAAATGTCGCTAAAGAATAACAGCGAGACAAATTAATT
Organism: Rosa lucieae; assembly: GCA_024704745.1. NCBI lineage: Eukaryota > Viridiplantae > Streptophyta > Magnoliopsida > Rosales > Rosaceae > Rosa > Rosa lucieae. The sequence continues at coordinate 27,976,052 of CM045492.1, forward strand.
TCATCGAGAAAAGTGTTTGGCGAGGAAATTATTTTTTCGTCGCTGAAGCTTTTCTTGACGAGCATTCTCCGACGAATTGAAGACGAAAAAAATTTCCTCGCAGAAATACTACAGCGACGAAATGTCAGTTTTCAGCGAGGCATAGGTTCCTCGTAAATGAGGTTTTCTGTTGTAGTGAATAGCATATTCGGCAAACATTCTAAGATTGTGATTTCTACTCTATCGCCTATAAAAAACACAAACCGCAGCATAGAGCGGGTGAACTTTCTAGTAGAGTTTTTCTATTGGAACCTCCAAATTTACTCACTTGACCTCTATGCGTTTTACACCTCTTATCAAATTTTCAAATACTAAAGTTACTCACTAAACCTCACTAAACTTCCTCAAATAACCTCACTCATATAATTTGCAAACAAATTATTATCTTTAAAATAAAAAATCTAGTCATTTCAATGATTTAATCACTCTATAAATCTTAACTAAATATACATTTTTTAATCAAACTCGAGTTTCAAAAATTAATGCCTAATCAATAAGAAAATGCCATGAACTATTATGTTTTTTTTTGTTTTTTTCTATTTTAGCTGTGCAAAAAAAAATGAAGAAATAATTTGTTTTTATTCTCAAAAAAAAAAAAAAATCTTTTTTTAATGTTTATTTTTTTCTGTATTTTTTGTACCAAATGATTAATTATTTAAATATTTTTTTATTTTTTTTTATTTTTATTTTTTTGCAAATATAATGGATTGACTTAGATTTAGGTCATAAATCATAAAAAGATTTATTTTGTTTTCCCTCACCAATATGCTTTCAACATATATATCATACATATTTATGTCACATGATCTTAATCATATTTTTAATTCTTATTAAATATATATATATATATATATATATATATGAATGCTTTTAATGAGTATGTAGTGAAATTGAAAAATGAAAATAGATAAGGAAAATAATAAGGAATACAATCTAATATTATTATTGGAAAGTCTACATAAAATAAATATAATATTTTTTTGGTATAATTATTGTCCTTAATAGTCATTTTATTGTAGGTTATATATGTCATTTAATATTTCATAATAGAGTGAGGTCAAGTGAACAGATTTGGAGGTTCCAATAGAAACTCTCTTTCTAGTATTATACTATATACAAAAGGCCGGTTTCCTCTCATAAGAAAATAAAAAAAAAAGAGGCCGGTTTCTTGGTCACTGTTGAACTGTTCATAAGGGGTTGAAAGGCGCTTCCGCTCTTGCCTTTCTCTTCCAATTTCATGTTTGTCTTCGTGTTTCATACTATGTCGGTTGGGCATATGCATCTTTTGGCAGTGGAAGGGGTCCAAAAGACGGTTCTATCCTACCTTTTCCGCTAGAATTTCAGGTTCTTCGTGGTGTTTGACACGATCTTGGCTGGGCATATGTGTCTTTGCATAGTTGAAGCCCACCAGGGGTTTAGAAAAGCAAAACAGAAGGAGAGTGATTCGTGTGGGTTTGGACGATAATATCAAAGGTTAGGAAATCTGGGTTTGGTGAGTTCTTCTTTGGTTTGATCAAGAGCTGCGGTTTTGGTGGGTTTCGAGAGAGTGAGGATTGTAGGTTTGGTTCGTTAATCTGGTTTTTTCACTGTTGTTTGTTTTGAATTCATATGTATATGGGTTTTTATGTTTTATAGGGGTTTTGATTGTATTACGGGTTGGGATTTGGGTAATTGATTGAAAATGTTTGAACCTATGTTTCGAGGCTATTAGTTACAGAAATTTTTTGTGCTAAGTTTCTTTTGAATGATTTCTATCATCCTTTTTCGTAGAGTAATCATAGTTTTTTATTTATTGAGAATAATGATGTTTATCGGATATTTTTCATTTATAAGAATCGATGTACCTGCTTGATGGATTTACTAAATTAATAGAAATAGTTGGAACAAAATATGTATATATATCATGCTGAGTATTAAACTGAAATGAGGGATATAATTTATGAATTTATCTACATTGAACTGAGTTTGAAAAATGGTTACTAGAGAGCATATATAATGGTTTGAATTAATTTTAGATACTGTAAGAAAATTTCCTTGTTCCCTATGGAAATAACCTTTGTTTCATGGTTTGGTTAAGTGATGAAGAATACAAGCAGAATATTTTAAGTCAAGATTTGGAAAGTAGTTCAAATATATCTAGGTTTTTATTATTAGGACTCTTATAATTATTAGGATTATTTCTTTAGGATTCTTCAAGGATATCTCTAGTTATTCTAGAGTTATCTTAGCCTCCCTATATATAGAGGCCTTTGTAGTCTTTTATGGGCAAATTTGAGTTAATAAAAATTGAAAGCTGTTGCTTTTCTCCAGGTTTGTGTGATGCAACCTAACCTTAGGTGTGATGCCTAAGTTCTCTGGGTGTGATGCCTAGAAACCCTACTGGTGTGATGCTAGTAGTTTTATCCCTTTTCTTCTTAAGTTTCTTATTCTAAAACCCTTTTCTTTCCAACAATTGAGACTGCTGCAAATACACCCTAGTATTGCAGTTCTTTTGCTGCTTGTCCTGCATCATTTTGGCGCCGTCTGTAAACAAAGCAGTTTGCTTTAATGTCTACACGATCAGGGAAAAACTTCAGGGGTCGTCTAACTTACTATCAGTGAGATGTTTTGTTACTAAAGATTGTTGAGCAACTTGAATCGATGGACACTCAGATTGAATCAATGGACACTCAGATCAGAAAGTTAGAAGATCGTAGGAAAACTTCTGCAACTAAGAAGGCAGATAAAGAAGAAGATACTATCGTCCAGGACACCAACACTGGCGAAAAAGATGAGATGGAGCACCAAACGGAAGGTGGGGATGACAGTACCTTCGACTACGGAACTTATGATCCATGTAATCTAGATGAAGAGACTTAGATACTTCATTCTGTTTTGTTGTTAGACACAATCTAGCAACTCCTACAACTCAAGCTTCAAGTGCACCTGCTATCTCAAGTTCTACCGTTGAGTGCCTCAACCTTCACGTGCAGCCACATTCGCAACCATACAAGGCAGCGCATATCCTTCTTGGAAGACCTTGGTTATTTGCTCAAGATGTGCACCATCATGGAATGGCCTATATATATATATTCTCTTCTCTTTCACGAGAAAAAGGTTGTCTTGAAGCCTATGAGGCCAGTTGACAGGGACATGTACAAGAAGAGGACACTTATGAAACCTGACGCGACCAAGGGGAAAGTTCTTCACATTCTTGTGTCGAAATGGTTTCACATAGAACCTGGTGGTTTGGGAGGGGGAGTCTACACCTTTAACTCGCCAAAGTCGAGTCTTTCAACAGGGGGAGAATGATGAAGAATACAAGCAGAATATTTTAAGTCAAGATTTGGAAAGTAGTTCAAATATATCTAGGTTTTTATTATTAGGATTCTTATAATTATTAGGATTATTTCTTTAGGATTCTTCAAGGATATCCCTAGTTATTCTAAAGTTATCTTAGCCTCCCTATATATAGAGACCTTTGTAGTCTTTTATTGGCAAATTTGAGTTAATAAAAATTGAAAGCTGTTGCTTCTCTCCAGGTTTGTGTGATGCAACCTAACCTTAGGTGTGATGCCTAAGTTCTCTGGGTGTGATGCCTAGAAACCCTACTGGTGTGATGCTAGTAGTTTTTATCCCTTTTCTTCTTAAGTTTCTTATTCTAAAACCCTTTTCTTTCTAACAATTGAGACTGCTGCAAATAAACCTTAGTATTGTAGTTCTTTTGCTGCTTGTCCTGCATCATTTTGGCGCCGTCTGTAAACAAAGCAGTTTGCTTCAATGTCTACACGATCAGGGAAAAACTTCAGGGGTTGTCTAACTTACTATCAGCGAGATGTTTTGTTACTAAAGACTGTTGAGCAACTTGAATCGATGGACACTCAGATTGACTCAATGGACACTCAGATCAGAAAGTTAGAAGATCGTGGGAAAACTTCTGCAACTAAGAAGGCAAATAAAGAAGAAGATACTATTGTCCAGGACACCAACACTGGCGAAAAAGATGAGATGGAGCACCAAACGGAAGGTGGGGATGACAGTACCTTCGACTACGGAACTTATGATCCATGTAATCTAGATGAAGAGACTTAGATACTTCATTCTGTTATGTTGTTAGACACAATCTAGCAACTCCTACAACTCAAGCTTCAAGTGCACCTGCTATCTCAAGTTCTACCGTTGAGTGCCTCAACCTTCACGTGCAGCCACATTCGCAACCATACAAGGCAGTGCATATCCTTCTTGGAAGACCTTGGTTATTTGCTCAAGATGTGCACCATCATGGAATGGCATATATATATATATATATATATATATATTCTCTTCTCTTTCACAAGAAAAAGGTTGTCTTGAAGCCTATGAGGCCAGTTGACAGGGACATGTACAAGAGGAGGACACTTAAGAAACCTGACGCGACCAACGGGAAAGTTCTTCACATTCTTGTGTCGAAATGGTTTCACATAGAACTTGGTGGTTTGGGAGGGGGAGTCTACACCTTTAACTCGCCAGAGTCGAGTCTTTCAACAGGGGGAGAATGATGAAGAATACAAGCAGAATATTTTAAGTCAAGATTTGGAAAGTAGTTCAAATATATCTAGGTTTTTATTATTAGGATTCTTATAATTATTAGGATTATTTCTTTAGGATTCTTCAAGGATATCCCTAGTTATTCTAGAGTTATCTTAGCCTCCCTATATATAGAGGCCTTTGTAGTCTTTTATTGGCAAATTTGAGTTAATAAAAATTGAAAGCTGTTGCTTCTCTCCAGGTTTGTGTGATGCAACCTAACCTTAGGTGTGATGCCTAAGTTCTCTGGGTGTGATGCCTAGAAACCCTACTGGTGTGATGCTAGTAGTTTTATCCCTTTTGTTCTTAAGTTTCTTATTCTAAAACCCTTCTCTTTCTAACAATTGAGACTGCTGCAAATAAACCGTAGTATTGCAGTTCTTTTGCTACTTGTCCTGCATCATTAAGTCGAAGATCTGATGATTATAGAATAGCAAATTCTCTGTTTGGATAATATGCCAGATTGGAAATAGATTAGTATGTATCCCTTCTTCCTCTTCTTCTTCTTCTTTTTTCATTTGTTCAAAGTTGATTGAATGATGATAATATGTTGTACTTGCTGTGATTAAAATTAGTTGAACATTAACTAGAGATTGAAAATTTGTTACAAATATTAGATCTGAACTTGCCTTTCTTCATGACTTTTATTTTGTATATATATCAGAAACAGTTAAACAATTTCTTGCAAAACAAGCACTAATATATAGTTGTCTTTTATTTTCGCTTGCCTAATATATTGTTCTAGGCTCTGGAACAAGCAGTATCTTCAAGCAGATACAGTCTTATATGATGTTTCATATCTTCATAGATTGTTGGTAAAGCTTTTTTCTTTCCATTTCAAATTTCATATCATGGACTTGAAAATAATCTGTTCACAAAACATTGACCAAATAATGGCTATTTGTTTAAGGTTGATGCCTGTGGTCTAGGGAGATCTGCAGCAAATTGCTATTAATATTTTTTTTTCTTTTCGGCAAATTATCTTCAGGGGATTGAGTAGTGAGGAGTAATTGAAGCCCCTGGACTATGTTACAGAAACATACCTGCTGTTGTTACAACTGCAATTGGCCAAAAGGTAAGAAAATGATATACCAATTGATTGTCAACGCCTACTAATTTTCTCCCTGCTTTGTGTTGCTTATATATTGTAAATTACTCCTTTCAATGCTATTGGTGATAAATAATGTTACCTATGATTATTTTTTTGTGTAATATTTGTGGTTATATAGACGGATACCCATTTGAATGTAACTTAATTACTATATGGCTCATTGACATGCCATCTTAGTTTCCATCAGGCCACAGATTACCATGCCATCTTGCTGATTTCAGTTTTATTTTTGGTCAGCTTTTCAGGTAAACCTCCCTTTACAACCAAGGTGATATCGCAACAGTGGCTGAAGCTGGCCAGCATCAAAGGAATATATGTATTCTATTTATAGCTTCATTAAACTATATACATGAAGTTTGATTTGAAATTATTGATTCTGTGGAGAAATTTGTGTAACATATGCTAATCATGCAGCTAAAGAATTGAAAAGCTGTATTCAAGCCAAAAGAAATAATGTACATCAATACTACTTTCCCATTGTGATCAATTTGTTATTGATTCTAGGGTTATTATCACAAATAGTACCTGAATTATACCTCTATTTTATCGATGGTACCTGAACTTCAATTTTGATCACAACCAGTACCCGAACTTTTCGATTTCATTTTAAATGGTACCTAGAGTCACCCCTGGTCACTATTCCGACTAAAAATGGCATGAGAGGTGATCATAATGATGATTTTTGATGATTTCAAGGGTTGTGATCATATATAATGATGGTTTTTTGGTAATAGACTTGCCTTGAACTTGTTTATTTATTTTTTATTTTTTTAGATTTGGGTTTTTTGGCCGGAATAATGACCGAATGTGGCCTTAGGTACCATTTAAAATGAAATCGAAAAGTTCAGGTACTGGTTGTGATCAAAATTGAAGTTCAGGTATCATCGATAAAATAGAGGTATAGTTTAGGTACCATTTGTGATAATAAGCCTTGATTCTACTAAAGAATTTGTGTAATTCAAAAGCTAGACCAACGTCAATCATACATCACTAATTCCCGCAACAAAGTGCGGGCACACTGTCTAGTTTATATAGTGATTGGGTTGGGACAATCAGCTGGATTAGGCACGGCAAGTTTGGTAACACATCATTGCCATAGTATTTGCAAAGCTCCAGTAATCTAGTCAACATTTTGCTTTTTATGGTTTGACTGTAGGATAGAAAAATTTGGGTGTTGCTAAATGAACCCAGCATAAATCTAAATACACCCAGCAATTACAAATTATTTTTTTATTTCCAACTTTGCCCATTTCTTTGAAAAAAAAAAAAAAAAAAGGTCTAAGCGCACCCAGCTTCCTCAACTCCTTTCAAATGATGCGGCAGAAGAGGTTTCCTTTTTCCCCTTTGATTTGCTTCCTTTTACTCTGATGATATCCACACACTTTCAACAGTTCTTCTTTCATCATCTAAAGGAGTTTTTTTTGTTGTAAAAAATATGGGACGAAATTCCTGTAAAATTAAAATAAAATAATATGAAAATATCTTGGGAAATTAGAATTGAGATATAGATAAGAAAATGAAATAAAGTAAGAAAATAATATAATATATAGGTTTTTATATAGGAAAACTTATCGAGTAAGAGAAGATTCATCCCCTACTGCACAAGATTGAATGACGAACTTCCCCCAAGATACAACAACTCTTGGAGCTCCGTCGTGCAGCTAAGAAGCCCCATTGAATCTTTATCACCCGTGCACTCAAAACGGTGTATAAGTAAAGTATGTATATGTATAGTTTGTGAGAATATCTTTGGTAGAGGTATTTGGCTAGAGTGGTTGCATTATGGTGGATTATACCATCATGTATACCTTCATTATCCGACAATCTAAACTTCCACACATGTACATGTTTCATGTCTCACCATATGCCTTCCAACCATAGCCACGTACCCTTATATAGGGCACACTTACCATACCATCAATAGCCTCATTAACCATATAACGGTCAAATAATAATCATATATTTATAATATAAAACCGTTAAACCATAAATAGAGTAATAAACACAAAATGAAAATAACCCCCAAAATAAATAAAGAAATAAATAAAATATATTTTAATTTTAAATCATAAAATTTTCAACAATCCCCCACTAATTTGAAATTAAAATAAAATAATTTAAAACAAAATAAGTGAGTGCTTTTACTGTGCAATCGGCATAGGTACCTTTTGGGTTTGAACCAAGCTTAGTGTGATAGTCTCCATTTGAGAAACTAAAGTGACACAGTCTTGAACTTTGATACCTTTGACCAAACTTTAACATATCACACACACAGTACGGGTAATTAGACAGGTTAGCGTGTTGGCGCATTTATGGCCGTGCGCGTATCTTGATTCTCATGAGAGTATTAGAGAACAGCCCAATTCTCATTGTCGTAGCCTCACGAACAACTCTCACTTAGGTGAGTTCTCTAAGGGTACGTGTGCCTGGACCCCACGGGAATTTGCCCGCCTTGAAACTCATTCAGAGTATCATTGTTTTCCCTTCCTAACGTCACATTTAATATAACACTTAATGCCTTAGGGATGCACATGATAATATCTCTTTTGGATATATCCTTAAAATTTATGTGTACTATATTTGAGTCACGCAGTATGGATTGTTTCTACCGCATTGAACTTCCTTCATGGGATCTCCAATCACAGAAGTTGGGTTACCTCCCTAGGTGACTCCCTTATGGGCTTAAGTACATCCCCCTTCAGCAATTTTATACATAGTCTCCTCCTCGAGACTATAAGAGCCTTATCCGTGAGGTATATATATGACTTATGTCATATTTTATTTATTTTATTTTCCTTTTGGTCATATCTTGCTTGTCCCTTTAGCTCGCAAAACCCTGTATTTTAATTTATCTGCAAGTCTCAAATAAACCATCAGCCACAATTCTCAAAGGAGTGTTTTCCTCCATATGAGAATAAGAACATTTATAACTCTGCACTAATTATTTAATGATCACGTAAGATAAATCGCTACGAGTGTTACCCCCACATTACCATAGGACATTTAAAACTATCCTTGAGGTAAATATTAAATGGTGAAAAAAAATATAAACTATAACCCCCACATTTCCTGATATTAAATGTTCTTAAAGACATGTTTATAAATATTAATAGGAGTTATAGGTAGAGCGTACCCCCACATCTCCAAGATAGACGTTTTTCATGAGAGAATGGTAATTGCTAAGAGTACTCATAACAAAATCAGATATATAAGACCAACGGTAATAAATAGTCAAAATTTTAAATAGTAACCCCCACTATTGAAATCGAAAATAACTTCTTACTGACTCATTAAAGCAAAATAAAAACTTCTAATGAATTGAACTTACAAGTATTGTAGGAGTATTCGTGTTTATGAGATAACTTGTTGCATTTGTGTGCACATATGCACTTAACACACAAGCTAATATATTGTAGCATATGTATATCTTATAACGTGCATATAAACTTAAATTTGAGAGTAAAAGAAAACGTACCATTACTATTTTCTTTCTCTCTGTAATAACTCAGGAACTCAATAAATGTTACAGCTAATAACTCAACTAAATTTTAATAATGAGACAAAATTAATACTTATCACCAAAACTTGGAATAGCATCATTTTAGATATGGAAGAAAATATAGACACTTATTAATTATGATATGCAACTCGAATGAAATATATGCTTCTCCTCGAAACAAAAGACAAAGGTCATTTGTAACTGACCTGATAACATATAAAGCGCTGCAATAGACTTTAAGGTCAACCACATTTACATTTAAATTATTGACATATTCAATAGTGTGCAAAAGATTTACTATCATGTACATAAGTGCAATGAAATAATAGCTCATATAATTCAAACAGTATCTCATATTTAAGATGTACATACCTCAATAGTAAAACGTTTACTGTCATTGCTCAAGGTAATATGTGTTGATTGCCAAAACAAATTAAAACAAGAAATAGCTAAACTGATAGTCTGACAGAACTCATTGCCATTAAACACAAATTATGCTAGCATGCAAGAAACACATGCCTATACAATCTACAAACTATTATGCAATATATAGTTTACAGTGAAATATTAGTATCATCATGCAACTGATAAGGATTTTTCCAGGTGACCAATATTATGCATGAAAATTTAGTAACAATGTTGACGGGATAAAGATATTTGCTACTCAACTAGTACCATAGTAGCAGTTCTGGTGGGTACGAATGATCTTGATAGAATACAGACAATTATACTTGGGAAATATAACAAGTTAAGCAAGGCTTTCACATGGTCATCAATCACAAACCGACAATTAACTATCAAAATAATTGTAATTGGTTAGTTGTCTATATACACATATGCACATATGAAGGTATTCAACAACCCAAAAAATTGTCACTAAGATATGAAGGGAATGATAGCTTCATATACGATAGACATTAGATACCCTATGGTAGAATAAACAAGAGATAGTAGAATACTAGCTAGAATAGAATTAATGACAAACCATTTCATACTTCCTGGTTATAACCTTGATGTTAAATGATAGGACACCTGATTACATGTTGCGGTTTGCCATAGTCACACAAGACCATAATGCTTGTATTACTTTTCTTTTAGCTGCCTATTCGGAACAAAACTTGCAAAATAGAAATGACAATTAGTATAAACAAATAGTGCAGAATAGGTGACTAATAATATAGAAAATTTGATTAACAAGTTAACAGAGATTCCGTTAGAATCTTCTCTTAGATTGTTGTAAAAAATATGGGACGGAATTCCTGTAAAATTAAAATAAAATAATATGAAAATATCTTGGGAAATTAGAATTGAGATATAGATAAGAAAATGAAATAAAGTAAGAAAATAATATAATATATAGGTTTTTATTTAGGAAAACTTATCGAGTCGAGGCGTGCAAGTGCACTGTCTTAAGAGAAGATTCGTCCCCTACTGCACAGGGTTGAATGACGAACTTCCCCCAAGATACAACAACTCTTCGAGCTCCGTCGTGCAGCTAAGAAGCCCCATTGAACCTTTATCACCCGTGCACTCAAAACAGTGTATAAGTAAAGTATGTATATGTATAGTTTGTGAGAATATCTTTAGTAGAGGTATTTGGCTAGAGTGGTTGCATTATGGTGGATTATACCATCATGTATACCCTCATTATCCGACAATTTAAACTCCCACACATGTACATGTTTCATGTCTCACCATATGCCTTCCAACCATAGCCACGTACCCTTATATAGGGCACACTTACCATACCATCAATAGCCTCATTAACCATATAACGGTCAAATAATAATCATATATTTATAACATAAAACCGCTAAACCATAAATAGAGTAATAAACACAAAATGAAAATAACCCCCAAAATAAATAAAGAAATAAATAAAATATATTTTAATTTTAAATCATAAAATTTCCAACATTTTCTTTTTACTCGATCTTCAGAAAACATGCAATGTTCATTTGCAGATGATATAGAACTTCCATATGGGCGTTGAGGATTTTCATGGTTTGGAATATTGGGGCTTTGGTTTCTCATGCAATTGGGTTTTACTAAGAAACATGGTTTGTTGGGAGATGGATTCATGATTCAAGTTTAAGAAAGCTGACTTTGGAAGTCTCAATTAGCTAGAGCAATCTTTGGGAATTGGGCGAATAGAGAGAATCGGAAGGAGCCTGGTGATCATTGGATCGATGGAGAAGATGGTGAGAACATAAATAATAATATCTATGTAGTTGATTACTGCAGACTATGGTTTGGGGACCTCAGCATCCAAGTTTGAGAGGAGGCAGCCAGTGTTGTATGCTCTAGACTTTAGGGGGTAAATTTGGTAAACTTTGATAATTTTTTAAGTGCTGGGTACACTTAGATATTTACTAGGTACATTTAGTAAGACCCAAAAATTTCTAGAGAGGAGAATTTACAGAATAAGGTATTCGTGGACGGTGACAGAGCCAGGAATTAAAATCCTGTTAGGCTTGGACTCAAAATAATTTTTCTTTTTTGGTGAGCTTCGACAATATGAGTTAATTAATCTTCCTATAAAATTGCCATTTTGAATTTGACAGGTTATGATTGCTAATATGGAAGTGAGCCTATAGTGCACACTCTACCATAGACTGTTTCGCAACATTGCAGCGATCTGATTTACACGCCCAGGGAAACAGGGAATGTACTTCAGTGAGGAAGATTGTGGAATGATGTTTATGGTATACAATTGACAGCTGATCAGCTCTGTAATACTCTTTTACTGTGCCATAAATTGTCGGACATATTATATGATCTACCATCACTTGTGGGTTAGCCTTGTTTTCAGTCTTTCGTAAGTTGAGAGTTATTTAATTGAGCGAACTCTGTGATCATTCATCTTGCATTTTCCCTTTTCCAATTGAACAATCTTCTCTGTTTCCTAACCAAAAGAATTCTTGAATTGCTAATGGTGCTCCTTTGAATCAGCTGGTAAAGAATTCTTAGACACTCCATGTAGTCTCAGCCCCAGTACTTAGGTTAGTGGTATTGGATTGTGTTAACTCAGTGTAATTACCTGATGGAACAATTATTTGAAGTACCGTTATGTATATAAATTTATTTTAAAAGAAATGCGATACATAACACGAAGATTTGCTAACGCAGTGTAAACCTCTCCACTGAGGAAACTTCACTGCGTGGCTTTTGACGTAGCCAACACGAAAATGCAATCCAATATGAATCACTAGGGTTTACAGAATACAAGTCGTGTTGTTCTTAACAAACACTCTCACTTAGCAACACATGCTAACTTGTTTTACAACTGTTCTAACTCCTAATACAACATTCAAGATACTTAACCTTCAACTTTTCTTGCTCTCAATTTAAATCACGATCTTGAGAATAAATATGAATGATTTTGCAATGGAATACATGAAACACATAAAGAGGGTTTTTTCAGAAAAACGATATGAACAACTCTAATAAATCAATTTACAGCAATTTTATGTAATCGAAAAAAAAAAACAAAAACCCCTCTTTAACTTTCGTTTAGAAACCTTTTATAGGGGAGAAACTCTCCCCCTCAATCAAATCTTTTCTTAATAATTAATTAAGAAAAATATAGAAAGGTTTTAAAACAATTTTTGAATGTGCAATCGAAACTTTCCTAACCAAGATCTCAAATTGATATGCATGTTTAAATCCCTCTTTAATGCATAACGGATTATTGAATCAAATTGACTGATATGCATATCAATCAAAAAGCATCAAAAAGATATGGAATCAAAACATATTAAACTCAAGATCAATGACTTAATTTGGCCTAATCTTTTCTTCAAGATCCGATCCTTTGATCTTTTATCTTTGTTTCCTTAATGCTCCGGTTTACTTGTGACAAAGGGAAATCATGTATTGAATGGTGAACAGCCCAAAATACTTACAATCTCCCCCTTTGGGCATTCCCATTCAACACATGATTTTTCAATTTTTTTGTCATGCATGTTAGTTATCACAAATAAACACTAGTCACTAAACAAGGGTTGCTACTTGGATTAAGGAATCAGTTTCCATCCTTTTCCAGATCCAAGTAGCCAAAATAAACTTACTAAATAACCAAAAGCATCCAAGAAAAATATCTGTGCTTATGCACTTACAACCCATAAATAAAAAAAATATTGTTTGATTGAAATTAAACTGCAGAAAGCATAAAGAACAGAAAAATAAAAAGAGTTTACTTCTCCCCATTTGAATGGGAATGCCCTTCGACTTCCTCCATAAGCTTGACGACATGATCCTGAAACTCCTCGCTGTCCATGGAAGTTGAGTTCTCCGCAGGGGCGACTGCTGCTGGAACAGCGGTGGAGGGAGCGGGAGCGTCAAACCCGGGAGGGTGACGCTGCATGTTCCGGATCTCCTGTGTGAGGGTGGTCAGAGCATGACGAGTACGAACCAGAAGGGAATGCATGTCGTCCATGTCCGTAGTGAGGCAGGCAATTCTCCAGTCAGCCACCAGGATCTGGTCACGGAGACTATCCAGAGAGACAGGAGGAGGAGCAGCAGAAGAGGCACCAGAAGTTGAGGAGCGAAGAGGAGGGCTCCGACTACGTTCACGCTGCATGCCGGGATGGAGAATCCCGGCCCTGACAGCGGCCTGACGGCCTTCCTCTGGAGGAGGCAGGCGGCGATGTCCACCAAGTCGAGTTGTGTGCTTTGTGCGAACCATGGTGAGAAAGACAAGTTAATGGACAAACCTACACACAGAGACAACCAAGAGTAAAATCCGAGGGAGACAAGAGAGGCGATATATATGAAACAGTTAGGTTTAGAAAACCAAAGGTTACACCGGTTGGGATAGCGTCTCAAATGGGGAGAGGAATTATGACAATTAGTTTTCTGAGAAACACGTTACTTCTCCCCCTCAACTTAGGCTTAATCAATAAGGAAATTAAGTGCAACCAGATGGTAAGCAAGGAAAGGAAACGAAGAGACAAAAATATTCCCATAATCTGCAATTATATCACATGATCATTTCCTTTGCTAAGTATCAAGGCAATGAATGCATTTGTCATATTGAAGAGAGAGAATATAGCATAGTTCAATCACAGAGAGCATAAATCACATAGTGAAAAGAACATAGTTCAGAGTACGAAGCATGATGTATTCTATCAACAAAAAGAATTGGTACTCATAGTCAGACCGTAGGGAATAACGCTGTGAAAAGAAAAAAAATTGAGTATAACCAGTATGTGGGGCTTAGAAATGAGTTTAGTGACAGAGAGAAGTAGTGAAGTAGGTGAACTAACCATGTACACCAAGCTCATGATATCGCCTTAAAAGAAGTAGGAAACATTGTTCCCAAGCACGGATTTAATTTGAGTCATTGACCTCTTTTATGTTGTGACAATTCGAACTCATGTAACAAGAATCTTCTCAGCAACTCCCAGAACAGATGTTCTTAGGGTACTAAACATAACAAGGATGCTCCATGGAGAGAGTCTCGAGTAGTTGTCAGCAATATTTTATTTTACGTGCAAAGATCACTCACCAACTCGTTTCTTGCAAACCTTAGAAAGTTCACCACAACTAAGGCCTGATTACTCGGAGAGATGGGATATAGTTATCCATTCTCGTTTCTTACAAACCCTAGAAAGTTCACCACAACTAGGACCTGATTACTTTGAGAAGAGGAATGAATCATTTGAGCATTTTAAGCAGTTCTTCTACTTCACCGAAACTCTTTTGACAGGAAACACACAGCATGCCACCACATAGGCTATAAGTGAAAGTGCATAGTAGGGTTACGTGATACAGTGACTAAACATGAGTACACAATTTTATTTGTCCAGAATAAGGCATGGCAACAAAGGATACATAGCTGGAAATATGGACATTTCACTAGTGACTGTGGTCAAAGGATACTAGGATCACAATTTTCTCAATCAATAGTGGACAGTCATTCTTGTGCCTTAATGCTTAGAACAAATCCCTAGGGCATTTCTCAACATCTCAAACCTAGCAGTGTCAAGAGGCTTAGTGAACAAATCAGCAAGTTGATTTTCAGTGGGCACAAAGCTTAACTCAAGTATGTTTTGTTCAACCAAATCCCTAATAAAATGATATCGAAGATCAATGTGCTTAGTTCTAGAGTGTTGAACAGGATTCTTGGTGATGTTGATAGCACTGGTGTTGTCACAAAAGATAGATAACTTACCTTGAGGAATGCCATAATCATGAAGCATTTGTTTCATCCAAAGCATTTGCGTGCAACAACTCCCAGCTGCAACATACTCAGCTTCTGCAGTAGATAGAGAGATGCAATTTTGTTTCTTGCTATGCCAGGCAACCAGATTGTTGCCAATGAAGAAACATCCCCCTGAGGTACTTTTTCTATCCTTTAAGTTTCCTCCCCAGTCAGCGTCAGAATATCCTGCAATTTCCACGTTAGTATCAAAGGTATAGAAAATTCCACAGTCAACTGTACCTGATATATAGCGAATGATTCTCTTGACAGCTTCCAAGTGTGATTCTTTAGGATTAGCTTGAAAGCGTGCGCACACTCCTACACTGTAAGATATGTCAGGTCTGCTGGCAGTGAGATAGAGCAAACTACCTATCATACTGCGATATGGTGTGTGATCAACTGATTTCCCATCCTGGTCTTCGCTTAGCTTAATAGTGGTACTCATGGGATTGCTCACTGTCTTCTTAGATTCAAGACCAAATTTCTTGATCAGATTTTCAGCGTATTTTGTTTGAGAGAGAAACAAACCTGTGTCCATCTGCGTTACTTGCAGTCCGAGAAAGAAAGTTAGTTCACCACACATGCTCATTTCAAACTCACTTTCCATGATAGATTGGAATTCTTTGACAAGATATCTAGAAGAGGAACCAAAAACAATGTCATCAACATACACTTGGGGAATGATAATATCATTTTTGGTTCGTTTTACAAACAATGTTTTATCAATAGACCCTCTAGCATACCCTTTTCCCACAAGATGAGTGGAGAGCCTCTCATACCAGGCTCGGGGAGCCTGCTTTAGCCCATACAGAGCCTTCTTGAGACGGTAGACATGATCTAAGTTATGTGGATCTTGGAAACCTGGTGGCTGTTCCACATAAACTTCTTCCTGAAGGTTCCCATTTAGAAAAGCAGTTTTGACATCCATTTGAAACAATTTGAACCTAAGATGACAAGCTATAGAGAGGAGTAATCTAACTGATTCTAATCTAGCCACAGGAGCAAATGTCTCGTCAAAGTCAAGACCTTCAATCTGAGAGTATCCTTGAGCTACTAGTCGAGCTTTGTTTCTAACCACATTCCCTCTTTCATCACTTTTGTTTCTGAAAATCCACTTAGTTCCTATAACATTGCATTTACTAGGTCGAGGTACCAAGTACCACACATCATTCCTAGTAAATTGATTTAGCTCATCCTGCATGGCACTAATCCAGTTATCATCCAATAAAGCTGCCTTAATATTTTTTGGTTCAACAATAGACACAAAACCAAAGTGAGATATAATGTTCATGCTTAGCAGATTTTCAGTAATAAAGCATAGCAATACATTTCCTTCACTTACCTCAGAGGTACTTACCTGAGCTGTAGCTTTTCTCCTTGTTGTCAGTCCATCTTTCAGATTTCTGATGATATCTTGAGAGGAGTGGTCCTTTTGAACTTGCTTGAATCCTTTCCTTTGGATGGGAGCTGGTTCAAAAATGTTGTCGGGGATCTCCTCTTCCTCTTCATCAGTTAAGGCTTCTGCAATTAGTGGTGGAGTGATAGAGGAGGGTGATGAATCTGCATATGATTCTTCCTGTTTTACACATTGATCATCAATAGAAACATTAATGGATTCCATAACAACTCGGGTTCTTTTATTGTAAACCCTATAAGCTCTACTGTTTAGAGAATATCCCAAGAAACACCATCGTCACTTCTAGCATCAAATTTTCCAAGATGCTCTCTATCACGTAAAATGTAGCAAGGGCTGCCAAAAATATGAAAGTATCCAACATTTGGCTTTTTACCTTTCCACAGCTCATAAGCTGTTTGATCAGTACCTGGTCTGAAAAATACTCTGTTTATAGTATAACAAGCAGTACTGATAGCCTCAACCCAAAAGTTTGTGCTTAAACCTGCAGCATGCAACATTACTCGAGCCATGTCCAGCAATACCCTATTTTTCCTATCCACAATGCCATTTTGCTGTGGAGTGATTGGAGCTGAGAACTCATGAGACACACCAAGCTCATGAAAATAGTTAGAGAAAGAGGCATTTTTAAATTCAGTACCATTATCCGATCTTACCCTCACTATGCTAGTATTTGATGACTTCTTTTCAATGATCAATTTTTGACTCAAGTTTTTAAAAGATTCAAACATTTCCGTCTTGTCTTTTAAGAAATTTACCCAGGTGTATCTTGAGAAATCATCTACAACTACTAGCATGTAGCTCTTACCTCCAATGCTTTCAGATTGAGCTGGTCCCATGAGATCCATGTGTAAAGTTCCAAGACTGTTGTGGTTGTTGCAGAATTCACCGTCCTGTGAGGAGCCTTGGTTTGCTTTCCAATTTTGCAGTCTCCACATATCTTGTCAGTTTTGCCCTTTAAATTTGGTAAGCCTCGGACACATTGCTTGGAGGATAATTTCAGCAAGTCTTGATAGTTTACATGTCCCATCTTTTTGTGCCAGAGTTCAAAGGTTTCCTCGGTAGTTTTTACAGACAAACAGGGCTGCAAGCTGGAAGATTCATTAGCTTGAATATGATAACAGTTATCAACAGATCTCTTACCTCCCATGATACCTTCTCCTTTCTGATTTAAGACTAAACATCTCTGTTTGTTAAACCATACATCTTCATAGTCGTCAGCCAAATGGCTTACGCTAATCAGATTTGCAGTTAAGTCTTCGACAAATAATACATTTTTGAGATTAGGTATACCTGGAGTGTTTATCGTACCTCGAGCTAGTATATTTGCTTTCCGCCCATCTCCAAAAGTGACGGATCCAGTTGTGTGTTCATCTTCAAAGGAAGTGAACCAGGTTTTGTCTCCAGTCATGTGTCTAGAGCAGCCACTGTCAACATACCAAAAATCTCGTCGCTTTTCAGCTAGAGCAGTCAAGG
Organism: Rosa lucieae; assembly: GCA_024704745.1. Taxonomy (NCBI): domain Eukaryota; kingdom Viridiplantae; phylum Streptophyta; class Magnoliopsida; order Rosales; family Rosaceae; genus Rosa; species Rosa lucieae. Next base: position 27,994,341 of record CM045492.1, read on the forward strand.
CTACTAAACAAGTTGCCTCAATATGAGTTGTATTAGCATATGCAAAGAGACATGTAGCATCAAATTCAGTTTTCTTAGTCCAGACATCTTTTCTTCTTTCAGTTTGAAGATCTTTCTTAGAGAACAGTTCAGTTAGTTTGTTAATGAGTTCCTTTTGTTCTTCAAGCTCATACTTTAGAGATTCAACAGTACACTTTTCTTGAGAAACTTGTGAGTTTGAAAATCTTTCATTGCATCTAGGTCTGATATGTCCTATCTTACCACAGTGATGACAAGTAGGAATGAAAGTTCTAGAGTTAGCGTACCTGTTTCGACCAGTGGTGGATTCTTGGTCAAGCATTACCTGATAGTTTGGTGGTGGTTGATCTTCCCTCCGTTTCTTCATAACTGTGACTTGATTATCCATGGAAGCTTCTTTCTTTTCAACAGATGATCTCGATGCTCTTACGAACTTAGTGCTCTTGAACTTTCTCCATTGTACCCTAATCCAGAAGTGTCATGAGGAGCTTTTCCTGATCCAAGCAACTTGGACATGGAACTAGAGCTAACATCGAACTTGTTGAACTTTTCTTGAGTTGATCGTAACTCATCTTGCAAGATCTCAACTTTAGCTAATAATTCCAAGTTCAATACTTGTTGTCCTTTAACTTCCAGTTCTAGTATTTTGATTCTGTTGAGATACTCTGTCTTTTCACTCTTCCAAGTTGAAGACATCTGGTCATCTTGCAATTCTGCTAGTTCACCTACATGTTTGCTTCTTTCCAGTTCCCATGCAGATTGTGATGTCTCCAAAAGTTTCTCTAATTTTTCTTTTTCGCTTCTCAGGAATTCAACTTCTTTTTCCAAACTCAAGTTTCTGAGGAGAGTTGCCTTTGAGGCTTTGTAGAGTTGTCTGCAGCGGATATTTGTTTCATCATCAGAGAATGCTTCATCACTATCGGAGTCAGGTAGAAGTGATGATACAAACGCAACATTTTCAACTTCCTGAGACTCATCATCACTCCAGGTTGAGAGAAGTGATTTATTGTTGCTATTTCCATGCTTCCTATTTCCACAGTTAATAGAAATATGACCATAGCCACCGCACTCATAACACTTAGTTTTGCCTGAATGAGTTCCCTTGAAGTTTGCTCTCCCATTCTTGTTGTTGTAATCACTGCTGCTACTGCCATTGTAGGAATTTTTCTTGGGTGTGTTGGGATTTCTGGATGAGTTCTTGTTTTTGAGGAACTTTTTAAATTCCTTTGTCAATAGTGCAAGATCCAGTGTCTCCTCTTCCTCTTCTTTGATAGCCTTGAAGGCCACACCTTTATTTTTCTTCTCAGGCTTCAATCTCATTTCATAAGTTTTAAGATTTCCGATGAGTTCATCGAGTGGATACTCATCAATATCAAATGAGTCCTCTATGCTTGTGACTTTTGAATGAAATTTTTCTGGCAGTGCTCTGAGTATCTTTTTGACAATCTTGTCTTCATCAAAGGGTGCCCCCAGACTACGACATTGACCAGAGATTTTGAGAATTCTACCATGAAAGTCATCTACTGTTTCATCATCTCCCATGGTCATTGTCTCGAATTCAAAGATCAAGGCTTGTAATTTCTGAGCACGTACCTTTTTATTTCCCTCGTATGTAGTCTGTAGAAGATCCCATGCATGCTTGGCAGTATCACAATGACTGATTCTCAATTTTTCTTGCTCAGATAGAGCTGTGAAGATGCTGTTTTTGGCTTTGAAGTCTGCTTGCAGATCATGAACTTCTTCTTCAGTCCAATCCTTTCTTGGTTTGGGAGTGACAGTGGAAGAGCTTTCTCCTTTTCCTTTTATCACAGGTACAGTCCATCCATTCTCCACAATATTCCACACATGTTCATCTTGAGCGTAGAGATATGATTTCATGTATATCTTCCACTGAGTATACTTTTCACAACCACCATCGAACCATGGAGGACTATTGACAGATCCACCAGCAGCTCTATCGCGTGAATGTTCCATCTTTCATGGGATCACTAGAAGAATCTAGAACCCGCTCTGATACCAATTGTAATTACCTGATGGAACAATTATTTGAAGTACCGTTATGTATAGAAATTTATTTTAAAAGAAATGTGATACATAACACGAAGATTTGCTAACGTAGTGTAAACCTCTCCACTGAGGAAACTTCACTTCGTGGCTTTTGACGTAGCCAACACGAAAATGCAATCCAATATGAATCACTAGGGTTTACAGAATACAAGTCGTGTTGTTCTTAACAAACACTCTCACTTAGCAACACATGCTAACTTGTTTTACAACTGTTCTAACTCCTAATACAACATTCAAGATACTCAACCTTCAACTTTTCTTGCTCTCAATTTAAATCACGATCTTGAGAATAAATATGAATGATTTTGCAATGGAATACATGAAACACATAAAGAGGGTTTTTTCAGAAAAACGATATGAACAACTCTAATAAATCAATTTAGAGCAATTTTATGTAATAAAAAACAAAAACCCCTCTAACTTTCGTTTAGAAACCTTTTATAGGGGAGAAACTCTCCCCCTCAATCAAATCTTTTCTTAATAATAATTAAGAAAAATATAGAAAGGTTTTAAAACAATTTTTGAATGTGCAATCGAAACTTTCCTAACCAAGATCTCAAATTGATATGCATGTTTAAATCCCTCTTTAATGCATAACAGATTATTGAATCAAATTGACTGATATGCATATCAATCAAAAAGCATCAAAAAGATATGGAATCAAAACATATTAAACTCAAGATCAATGACTTAATTTGGCCTAATCTTTTCTTCAAGATCCGATCCTTTGATCTTTTATCTTTGTTTCCTTAATGCTCCGGTTTCCTTGTGACAAAGGGAAATCATGTATTGAATGGTGAACAGCCCAAAATACTTACACTCAGTCCTAGATACCAGTTTTCTTAATTCATATTTTTCTATGAATTTGGAATTAATTCCACAAAATGTCATTTTGCTCCTTCTTTTGCCATGCTTTCTGCATTTTTCTTTTTTACCCTTTTGCTTGTCTAATAAGGTATCTACAGGTTTCTTCGCTTCTTTTTCAAGGTTTGGTTGGCTCACTTGGCTGTCTTGTTTTGTTTTGTTTTGTTCCCCCCCCCCCCTCTTTTTAAGATCTAGTGTTACAAGCAAATACAAGTTAACTGTAAAGAGTGGAAGAAATATAGGACAGAGTGAAAGACTTGGATACTCGTGTTTGATTGGTTTTACCTCATCAAACATATATCACTTGTAAGTTAGTTGCAGGTGAAACTAAAATAGGAAATGCCCTCTCATGCTAATATTTTCCTTCATTGTTGGAAATGTAAAGCGAATATATATATTAGTTTCAGTGTTTCATGAGGAAGTGCAGCATGAAGATAGAGACAGACTAGAGTACCCCCCAGTATGACATACCTTTTTTTTTTTTTTTTTAATATATAGCAAGTTAATATGATGGTAACCTGATGAATAGGTCATCAAGTTACCCATTCATATTTTGACACATGGCAATTTAAAAAAATTAAAATTACATTTTTAAGCACACATTTGTCATCAATTTGTAATATTGTCCATATACTTGTAAATATTGTTCTAAATTGAGTAATTACTAAAAAGTTTACCCAAATTACAGAATCGAGAACTATATTACGTGAATGAGAACACATGCCCTATTTGGTATAAATATGAAGATTTACCACTTGTACAACACATTTGTTGTCAATTTTGTAAAATGGTTCATAAACTGGTAGATGTTGTCTTAAAACTTGTAATTACGACTAACAGAACATTTTTTACAATATTTTTCATTATTTGTCCTTATATTAGTAATAATCGTTGTTACTGATGTAATTATTTTCCTAATGGGAAACATTACACAAGTTACCACCCAATTACATAATCGAGAACTCTATTACGTGAATGAGGACGCATGCTTTATTTAGTATGAAATATGAAGATTTACCACCCGGACAACACATTCGTATTCAATTTTGTAAAATGGTTCATAAACCTGTAAATATGGTCGTAGAACTTGTAATTACGACTAACAGAACATTTTTTACAATATTTTTCATCATTTGTCCTTGTATTAGTAATAATTGTTGTTAGTGATGTAATTATTTTTCTAATGGGAAATATTACAAAAGTTACCACCCAATTACACAATCGAGAACTCGATTACGTGAATGAGGACGCATGCTCTATTTAGTATGAAATATGAAGATTTACCACTGGACAACACATTCGTATTCAATTTTGTAAAATGGTTCATAAACTGGTAGATGTTGTCTTAGAACTTGTAATTACGATAAACAGAACATTTTTTACAATATTTTTCATCATTTGTCCTTATATTAGTAATAATCGTTGTTACTGATGTAATTATTTTCCTAATGGGAAACATTACACAAGTTACCACCCAATTACACAATCGAGAACTCTATTACATGAATGAGGACGCATGCTTTATTTAGTATGAAATATGAAGATTTACCACCTGGACAACACATTCGTATTCAATTTTGTAAAATGGTTCATAAACCTGTAAATATGGTTGCAGACCTTGTAATTATCACAAAGATGACATTTTTTACAACATTTTTCATCATTTGTCCTTGTATATCATAATAAGCAGTTGCCAAAAATATAATTATTTTCTCAATGATGAACGTTACACAAGGTACCACCCAATTACACAATCGAGATCTCTATTACGTGAGTTGGAACACATGCTCTATTAAGATTACCACCCGAACAACATATTCGTCTTCAATTTTGTAAAATGATTCATAAACCAGTAAATTTAGTCCTACACTTCGTAATTACCACCAATTTTCTTTATAAACCGCTGCGGCTTTCGCCTAAAGACCACACACTTTCCCTCTGCATTTCGACGATTTGATTCTCAAGATTCACCAAGTCATCTCAGCTTTCGGTTTCTCCGGTCAATTTCCGACTACCCATTTCAGCAATTTCTGCCTTCGTTTGGGTCTCGATCAATGTCAACTCGATACCCTAAATAGAACATAAAATAAATATGCTCGTAACCGGTCCTTGGCAATTCAATTTTTTCGATCAATTGCATACTAGGTTATCTTCCTTGGGACTGAAACAGAATTCTCCAGATTCATAAAATGATTTCCTCTCTCTGACTTCACTTGCTGCATCTCACACCAAACCACACCAAGCTAGTCTTATTAGCAAATCATGTTCATGTAATTATATATCAGCCTCCATTCATTTATTAAGGGTGATGACCCAAAATACTTAACAAAAGTACATCCTACAAAAAAGACGTGTATGTTAAGACGTGTGAACAAACATAAGACATATGAATTGCATATACACTAATCATAGATGGTATATATAGCCAAAGAAATTGAAAGTAAAATAAATAGAAGAATCTTTCGCGGTAGATGAATACGTACCTAGGACAACAACGAATCCATATATCATCAACGGCTTTTGCATGATAAGTGTAAACAAACTAAATGATAGACATTGTAACCACCTGGAACTCGAGCCCCTTGCACTCCACAATAGAAAGAACAAGAGCTTGTTTCCCAACAGAGTTAGAAATTTCCTTTTGAACACTTGCATCACGCACCAAGTTGACCTGCACAGCTCCAAATCCAACAAAATTAGTAGCACTACTCCCAAATAACTTTTACGATCATATCTTCATTTTCTCTAGATTGAAGCAACACTGGAGCTTCCCCATGTACAGGACTTGTTTCAGGATTCAGATTATCATTCGAATACTCTGATTGCAATTCCCATCCAATTTGAATTCCCAACCAAATTACCAAACTGTTTGCAGTTCAGTTACCATCCAAAACTGGCAAAACCGATGCCAAATTTCAAAACAGATACTTGACCAATACAGATATACAAATAACGGCAAAATAGCTCAATCAAAACAACCAATAAACCAACTTATCAACAGGGCAACAGGCAACAGCTCGATCAACTAATGGAGATATTCAGAAATGTAGCAACTTGAAGCTCAATCAATTTAATGGTTTTAATCATACAATTTGGTTATACATTCATACAAATATACAATACCCAGCAACTTACCATGCTTGATTTCACCAACTAACCAAGCTTGAAGAGTGAAACCCAGAATGTAAGTGAAAACCCAGAAATCGAACCCAGAGTGTAAACAACAGTTTCTGGCTTTCTGCTTTGCTGCTTGAGGAAAAAAGCAACCAAGTTGGAGACTTCAAGGCTATTCAACTGAAAACCCAGAAAGTAGTGGAGATGTTCATGAGATACAGATCGATTGAAAAGTCAAAAACCCAGAAATTTCGATAAACTATATGACTTACCACCGTTAGTCCGTCACCGTCGGGTATAGAAAGGGCTGTCGACGCCTCGACGGTCAAGGAGAGAGGTTGAAGAGGACTGGAGGAGCAGTAGAGTGGAGGGGCGCGGTGGAACAGAGGGAGACTGAGGCAGAGTAGCGCAGAGAGAGAGAGAGAGTCGTGGTAGCACAGCGAAGCGGAGGAGCGCCGCGCAGGGAGGCCCGACGCTGGAGGCACGGTGACGAACTGAGAGTGACGGCGAAACGGGATACCTTCTGAATAGGTCAGCTTGTTTCGAATATCCATGACCCTTGGATATATTACCGATCCAACGGTCACAAATATTCACAAAACGCCCGGTATGGGATACCCCCCAGTACTGTAGAATTTTAGTGAAGGACACCCCCAGAACTTGTTGTTTATCTACTTGGGAGAGGTATCTTGTATGCTGTTAATTATTTATCGCCCAGCATGCTGGTATTATTTATGTTACTATCGACTCAGATTCTAGGGTAATGGTGGAGTTGGTCTAAAAAACTGTATCAAGAGCAGGATAGCGTTGTAGATGGTCTTGCTAATATGTGTCATTCTCTGGGATTAGGCATTCATGTTCTTCAGAATCCTCCTCAGTCTATCCAAGCTTTACTGCTGACTGTTGACGTCTCAAAGTGTAGAGCTGTGGTGTTTGTTGTGTTTGGACCTTTGACCACCTTGTTAGCAAAGTACCGTTTAATTATTGACATCATAGGAATCCTGATTCGATAGAATGTACTGCAAGAAGACATTCCATGAACTAGGGGAACTCACTCCTATCATGTCTTTCATTGTTAGCTGAAACTTTCTTATATCTTTGTAGTTTATAGGCATCAATAGAATTGTGGTGCACTACCCTTTGTGTTAGTGATTATTTTCAACTTGATTTCTGGTGTATTGATATAAAAGACGTATTGAACTTGGAATGAAATTCTCTTTGGTACATTTAGGAAAGTCAAAGAGAAGGAAAAAGAAAGGGGAAAACTCAATGGACAGAGTGGGCAATTAACATGACAGTATGTTCAAGCTGGTGTTCTGGGTCTGGTTCTGCATGCCAAAGGAAAAATTTTAATAAGCAATTCCACAGTGCTTCTCTTTCGAGATTCATTGGTGCTTGTGTGTAACAAAGGTTCTTCAAACATTTTCAAGAGTGAAAGATCCCAAAATTATGCAAGGCATGCATAGTGAAATACCAAAATTTTAAGAACTTTAGAGAGCTTGAAAGTACGTACTAGGCATTATAGACAGGCAAACAAGGAGACTGGGATATATAGTAGGAAGTGAGGCCGTATATGATGATCATAATTGCTTGTTATTCGTTCTGTTATATATTGTGTGAAAGGGACCGAGACACAATTAGTCTGAAATCTAAGTTGCCAGACAAGTAGAATCCTTAACAATTGGCCAGTGACTCAAATTCTTAAAGACATAACTTTACTTGACTTCTTCAACAAGATTAAAATTGATGAATGTTCTATTTCATTCTGAAGATTTGGTTAGAGGCTACATTTGAATTCTGCAAGAGAATACCAAGCAGAAAATAAGGTTTTCTGTTCAAATCAGAGAGGGGCTATTTGAGAAGGTTTTGGTCGGTGATGCAGAAGCCTGTTTGCTAAAATTCGTCTTAAAATGTGTCTAAGAAGAAGAGATCGGAATGTGTGTTTAAGTAATAAAACACAAAGAGCCTGTGAGAGAGTATAACAAAACTGCAACCCTCCTGTCCGGCGGCGTGCCCCTACGCCGTCGTCGGACGGGCAAGTGTTGACTCTGCGTGAGTTGGAAGAGTGTCCGGATCCCTCCATCTGCGTTTTGTCTGGGGAGATTCCGGTGGATGTTAGAGAGATGAGGGTGGGGACGATCGCAACTGTTGGCTGGCCCGGGCTCTCTCTTCGGTGGCCTCATCGACAGCACGGATCAGCGTTTTGGAGGCGGTCAGGCGGTGAGGCGTCTGGAGCGACGTGGCCGGGAGGCAATCGGAGCAACTCGATCTGGGCGGGATCTTCAGATCCCGATCCGGGTGGGCGACGAAGATGGTTTCTCCATGGTTCGACGATGACGGCGTTTCTGCAAGGCTTGGCTCCGATCTGGATTGACAGGGGCCCTGGACTCGTCGGAGATGCCGGACCGTCACCGGCGTTCTGGCGAAGGCGGAAGGGCGACGCTGGGCAGGTCCTGTTTGGGGTGACTGCGGTGGAGCTGGGCCAGGCCCGGCTGGCAGGTGGTGGGCCACCCTCTCCTCAGATTGTTGCTTGGGTTTGGGCTTCCTTGGGCCCGGCTTGGGCTAACTATGTTATTTTTCTTTGTCAGTTTATTTCTACTTGTTTACTGTTTATAATAAGTCACTGCCATAGGTTGGAAGGACGAGATGGGCTTCGTGTCGGTTTATGCACCTCGTGTGCCTTGTCTGCTCTCGGTAGGCGGCGAGTTTCTTGCTTGGTCAAATGGTCGCTGCCTCCTAGTGGCAGGGTGAAACTAAGTGTCACTGGATGTATTTTCTAGTGGCAACATGGTGGGAAAGCTGTGAGAATGGATATTATGCTATGCTGTATTCGAGTTGCAGATCGAGTTATCTTTCCGTTGTGTCACCGCTGGGAAGCAAATAGAACCGTCTGGAGCGCGTTCTTTGCTAGTTGGTGCGTATTTGAATACAATTATTTAGTAGAGATTCATGATATTATTTCAAGATGTACTCTAGGTGCCTATTGTAATCAGGGGTTTAGGCATTATGTCCTCCCCTTGTATTCGACGGTTTCATTAATCAATGCTTGAGGGCAACCGCACCAGCCCTTTATTCAAAAAAAAAAAAAAAAGAGATCGGATTCTCAATCAGAATACCGCAAACAAAGGTATTCTCAGTTTGGTTTTTTCCACTTTCCTGGTGAATAAATACAAATTAATGACTCACTAAACTGTTTTACTAACATCTGAATGTTAAAGGAAAAGCACATCATGTGCCTTCGTCAAAGAAACAGACGAAGAGGGAATCAAGCAATTACAAATCACAGCTCAATCAGCATTTACTATCATCAATGTAATTGATATTTCCGTTGTAATCATATCCATATATAAAGGGGTTATGAATGAAATGAGTAGACTAATTCCAATTGTCATTTTACTTTAACACGTTATCAGCACGCTCAGAGCAAATAAGCCAAGAGAAAAAAATCTCTCTACATTTTCTTTCTGCCGCAACCTCAAAAAACAAAAAACAAAAAAAACAAAACAAAAAAAAGAGTTCTTTTCTTCTCCGGCCAAGCACCAGCTCTTTCGACCTGGCCTAGCGCCCCAGCGCCATAGCACTTCCTTCCGGCGGACCAGATCGGCCTTAATCACCTTCATGTCTGATCCCTGCAGCAGCCCTCCCAGCACTGATCCCTGCCCTGCAGTCGCTGCCACAAAACCTCAACGGCCCCAGCGCTGCAGCAACCCGATCTGCAGCAGCCCAGCCCCGCCTGCATCGATCACTGCAGCCCAGTCGCCTCCACCCTGCATCTCGGTACCTTGCAGCAACGCCGCACCCTTCACCGGCCACAGATCCTAGCGCCTGCAGCAGCAACCTTGCAGCACCCTGCCTGCAACACACCACCGACCTGCAAACCCTCGCTGCTGCCCAGCCCTGCCTCCCCGTAGCCCAGCCGCGCCCGGCCCCGCGCCTGCATAAACCACCGATCACCTGCAAACCAGGAGGAAGAAGAAAACGGAAGGAAGAAGAGAGGAAGAAGAAGTGAAAAAAAAAAAGAGGCGGATTGACCCGGCCCAGCAAGAAGAAACCAAAAAAAACAGCTGACCCGGCCCAAAGAAAAGAGCCGGTCCAATTGTCAAAAAAATAAATAAATAAAAATAAAAATAATAATAAAACAGGCCCTGTAGGCCTAGAAACGAAAAAAAAAAAAACAAAGAAAGAAACAGAGAAAAAAAAGGAGAAGGCCCAAAGTAAAGATCAGGCCCAAAGTAAAGATCAGACCCAGAGAAAAAAGTGCTAATTCTCAACCCAACAAATCAGCCGGCCCAGCAGAACCCGAAAAAAAAAAAACATCGCTACGCACGCCTGCATCAACATGCGCGTGCGCTAGGATCATTTTATTTTCTAAAAATCAAGTATGTTTTCTTTTATTTATTTAATACTATGGTATATATAATTAGGATTTTTGAGCATTTTTAGTTAAATAATTTTAATCATTTTAAGCATGCTTTGTCATTTATGCTTTATATAATTATCTTTAAGCATGATTATATATTTTATTTTTGAGCATGCCATATATATCTATATATTTTGTTATATATTATTTATGAAATTTTGAGCATATTCTGTGATTTTTATTTACATTTATATAATTATTCCTAAGCATGCCTTTTTATTATGCTACTATTTATATTTTATTTTTACGCATGATATATGTAGCATATATTTTGTTGTATATTTGTGCAATTTGAGCATGTTATGTAGTTTATTTTTATATATGCTATGTTTTATTTATTATTAAATGTGTTATAATTATTTTTGTAATGCAACATATAAAATTCTATTTTGCCATGATAATGAAAATTCATGCGCATTATACACACACTTACTGTGATAAAGTATTTTCACATAGCATCGGAAAAAAAAGTGTGACCATTACGAATCTTAGTCTTGAAATCTAATTCATACGTTTGGAAAATACTTCACGTGGATGTCTTTATGACTGCGTAATTTATATCTTCTCTCTTGTTTATGTAGATGGTTGATCCAACTCGACCTGAGTTTGACATTCTGGACTCAGACGAACTTGAGTACCACCGTTGGGTTTCCGATGTAGAAAATGCCTTTGTCGCAAGAGACTACACTGCCACCATCAAAACTCCCACTGACCCCAAAAACGATGGACCGTCTGATAAGGTGAAAGCAAATGCCTTAATGTTTTTGAGGCGACATATTGATCCTAGCCTACGTTGGGAATACCTTCAGTTGAAGACACCCAAAGAACTGCAAAGAACTGTGGGATGCCCTTAAGGGACGTTTTGGGAACATTAATGACACCTTGCTCCCAAAACTGACCGTTCAGTGGAATAAAATCCGCTTGCTTGACTACAAAAGGGTCAATGACTTCAACAAGGACATGTTGCGCCTAAAGGCACGTCTAAATTTATGTGAAAGGGAAATCACAGAAGATGATATGATCCAGAAGACTCTTTCCACTTTTCCTACTTCAGCAATCATACTAGCGAACCAGTATAGGCTGGAGTATGATAACAAAAGAATCACAACCTTCAACAAGCTGATCAACCTACTACAAGTGGCTGAGAGGCATAATGAGGTTCTGTTAAACAACAATGCCAGGCCTGTTGGAACAAAGAAAATTCCTGAGGCTAATTATAGCAAAGTGAACGGTGGAAAGAACCCCAATGCAAAGGGGATTGGACGTGCTGATCCCTACCCACGTGGCAAGGGACATGGGGGTCATAATATGGGCCGTGGAGGGCCTCCCAATGTATGGCGCAGAGATGGTGGCGCTGGCCCTAGTGGTCATGGAAACAAGGTGCAAAGGGCACCTAAGAACCCTTCAGTCAAACAGAATAGAGTTGGCAATGAACCATGCTATAGGTGTGGAGTCATTGGACATTGGTACAAGAACTGCCAAGCAAGCAACAGAGTAGCAGCCAATTACAAGATGTATAGGGAGTCTAAAGAACAAGAGGCTCACTATATGGAAGAAGGAGGCCATGACCCAGATGTCAACCTCACAATTGCAGACTTTAATGGCAACAAGGAACTTGCTCAGTCAACCAATGCCCCAGATTTTGACTGATCTGCTTTATTTACTTTATTTTCTAAAAACAGTTGTGAAGGCATAATGCCTCATTCTTAATTAGACTATTACTTGGTCTTAAAGTTTATTTCAATAATGGTTTGATGAATTAGAACAAGACCTTGATTTGATAATCGTTGGCTCATTAATAAATTTTGAATTTTATTCTCAAGCACTGAATTTATTCAAATTTATTTACTACACATATTTACATGGTTCGAAATTGCAATATAAAGATGTAAAGCAATACATCTAGAGAAAAAATTATTATTAGAATGAAAAGATTATCATTCTACTAAAATAGAATTACTCTAAAGAATCTGAGATATATTTAAAGTCAAAGACGCTCTGTATGCACCAAGAGCTAATCGAACCTTGTTAATGTCTCAAAGCAATTTGTGCCAAAGGTTATCATGTAAAAACACACCGTGAGAATGGAACTGAATACCTTGATATTACATCTAATGACTATGGAAGGAAACACATCTTACAGAAACTTATGAGTCAATCTAGTGGACTGTACCTCACTACGATTCGGATCATTGAATCCTATACTGTCACCAACAATGAAATGTGAGACACTGACTCATACAGGCTTTTGCATGACCGCCTATGGCACCGAGGTCGTGACATGATGATCGTTATTTTTCAAGAACTCACACGGACATCCCTTCTTTCGAGTGAAAAATGGGAGAAAAATCCGCCACACTGCAAGGTGTCAGTTCTAGGATTGCTCAAATGTAGTCATTGCTTTCTGAAGTACCATAAGCACTACCTCCCTCCCATTATCCCTCATTGACTATTTCAAAGGCACATCACTCGTTTTGCAAAACCTGCTCTTTAGCAAAAACAGGATCGAGACCTTCTTATGCTAAAGATACAAAACAAAACATTTCATTCTTACAAAGGATACAAAGAGAAGTTTGTGGACCTATCCATCCAGAATGCGGACCATTCAAGTACTTTATGGTTCTGGTGGATGCTTCGACAATCTGGTCACATGTCGTTTTATTGTCCACAAGAAATGCTGCAATACTCCTAGCACAGATTATACGTTTAAGGGCTTATCACCCTGATCACCCTATCAAGTCTATAAGGCTTGATAATGCTGGAGAGTTTACATCAAAAGCATTTGATGATTATTGCATATTTATTTGGATCGATGTAGAGCATCCTGTACCCCATGTGCATACACAAATGGTCTCGCAGAAGCCACCATCAAAAGGCTACAGATGGTGGCTAGGGCATTAGTTGTGTGCACCAACCTACCTATATCTGCATGGGGTTATGCAATATTGCACGCAGCTTTACTTATTCGTTTCAGACCCACTGCTAGCCAACCATTTTCTGCGTACCATTTGGTAACTGGATATGAGCCTGACATTTCACACTTACACATATCTGGTTGCGCAGTATATGTGCCTATTGCGCATCCACAGCGCATTGCACTGGGTCCTCAGAGACGATTAAGTATTTATGTTGGATACGAATCCCCAACAATTATCCGCTATTTGGAACCCTTGACAGGCGATCTCTCTATCGCTAGATTTGCGAATTGTCACTTTGATGAGACATTCTTCCCGTCGTTAGGGGGAGATAAGAAAAAGGATTTTCCAAGGGAACGACAGGAATTGTCGTGGTTTGTCCCCACTTTGTCTCATTTTGATCCCCGCACTTCACAAAGTGAAAGTGAAGTGAAAAGAATAATCGATCTTCAGAACGTAGTAGATTCGATGCCTGATACATTTACTGATATCGCAAAAGTGACGAGATCACATATACCAGCTGCAAATGTGCCTGCAAGGTTAGAAGTCCCCAACAAGGGGCACGGTGCCGCAGATAGAGGCACTGCAACCACACTTAGTGGAGGTGTGGTTGAGGCCGTGGCTCCCCAAGGAAGAGGGGGACGTCACTTGGTTCGATTGACACTCACCCAAGGAAGAAGAGGGTGAGTAAGGCACAAACCAATCATCAATGTATAGAATCCCTCTCATGAGATTATCTCTGATTATAGTTATGTCCATGAATCAATACTGGAGGACGCTCCGATGTTTGAAATAATTTCAGAGAACAAAGAAATCTCAAAGGATTACGAGAGTGCGTATGAGTTGATAGAAAGATCTTCCATACACATTGATGATATATACTGTTGCTCAAGGAATCATAGAGCACGATGATATCGAACCACGCTCTGTTGAAAAATGTCAACAAAGAGCAGATTGGCCTAAATGGAATGAATCAATCCAGGTAGAATTAGATTCTCTGACAAAGAGACAGGTATTTGATCCGGTAGTGCTAACCCCACCAAGTGTAAAGCCTGTAGGACATAAATGGACCTTTGTTAGAAAGCGTAATGAGAAGAATGAAGTCCTAAGGTACAGGGATCGCCTTATGGCGCAAGGTTTCTCACAACTCCCTGGAATTGACTACGAGGAGACATTATCTCCCATAATGGACGTTATAACGTTCCGCTACTTAGTTAGCTTAGTAGTTTCTAAAGGACTGGAAATGCAGCTCATAGATGTGGTTACTGCATATCTCCATGGGGATCGAGATTCAGAGATATATAAGAAAGTTCCGGATTTGCAATTGTAGCAGTATATGTCGATGAGATGAACATAACAGGTACTCTTGATGAAATAAGAGAAACCGCGAGGTATTTGAAATCTGAATTTGAGATGAAGGATCTTAGGAAAACTCGATTCTGTCTAGGCCTTGAACTAGAACACCGAGTTTGTGGAATACTAATCCACCAGTCTGCATATGTCCAAAAGTCAGGCGATATAACATGGACAAAGCACATCCTGCTAGCACTCCCATGATCGGTCGAAGTTTGGATGCAAGGAAAGATCCATTTCGTCCAAAGGAAGATGACGAACAAGTGTTAGGAGCTGAAATTCCCTATCTAAGTGCAATAGGCGCATTATTGTACTTAGCCCAATTTACTCGACCAGACATTGCATTCTCATTGAACTTGTTAGCTAGATTTAGCTCAGCGCCAACGCAGCGTCACTGGAATGGTATCAAGAACATCTTCGATACCTAAAAGGAACCATTGACTTGGGACTGTTCTTTCCCTATAGAGAGACAAGAGGGACCGCAGATGGAACTGCAATCCCTGAAGAAAATATTGATGGCGAAAGTGCCACTCACTACACCGAAACTCCAAATGATGTTTTGCTTGGTTTTGCTGATGCTGGGTATCTCTCTGACCCACATAAAGGTCGTTCCCAAACTGGTTATGTATTTACCAATGGGAACACGGCGATATCTTGGAGATCAACCAAGAAAACCCTTGTGGCTACCTCCTCGAACCACTCAAAGATCATTGTTGTACATGAGGCGGTTCGTGAGTGTGTATGGTTAAGAACTATCATTACACATATTTGAGGGATTAGTGGTTTGAGTTCTACCACTGAAGAGCCTACTTGCATTTACGAACACAATGCAGCATGCATCGAACAGATGAAGCTAGATTGTATTAAGGGTGATAACACAAAACACATATCGCCAAATTGTTCTACAATCAGCAACAACAGACCCTTCTCAAGATTCAAGTGAATCAAGTAAGGTCTGAGGAGAATGTGGCAGATTTGTTCACCAAATCATTGCCTAAGGCCACATTTGAGAAACATGGGAAAAGCATAGGAATGCGAAGACTTTCCAAGCTCACTTGATTAATGTAATGATCAGGGGGAGGTGTAGACGTCAGGGGGAGTCTAACACACATATGTAATTCTCAAATGTAGAAGGTGCGTTGTGCTTTTTTCCTTCGACCAAGTTTTATTTTTGTCCCACATGGTTTTTATTGTTACTTGGCAAGGTTTTTAGTGAGGCAACAACTCATGCACCATTTCGTCTTTGACTTGGCACAAGGGGGAGTGTTAGAGGAAAAGCACATTATGTGCCTTCGTCAAAGAAACAGACGAAGAGGGAATCAAGCAATTACAAATCACAGCTCAATCAGCATTTAGTATCATCAATGTAATTGATATTTCCGTTGTAATCCTATCCCTATATAAAGGGGTTATGAATGAAATGAGTAGACCAATTCCAATTGTCATTTTACTTTAACACTGAATAAATTCTTGGGAATTTGCATAATTAAATGATAGGGTAATGATATAGGGCCTCAATGAGGCCTAAGATTTGTGGCCTCAATTGTAGGTGTCAAGCCATGTCACCTATACACCTCACTAATTTGTCACACTACTACAGAAAATAGGTTTAAGGACGTTTGAAAAACGTCATAAAAAACTTTAGATGACACGCAAAAAAAACGTCATCTATCAAGGAGTCATAGTAAGTCATCTATTAGGACGTTGAAAAAAAGTCCTTAAATATCTACAAGGACACTGGAAAAGTGTCCTTGTTTCCATAAATAAACGTCATGTAATGTTTATAAGGACACTAGAAAAGTGTCATTGTTTCTATAAATAAACGTCGTCTAATATTTATAAGGACACTAGAAAAGCGTCTTTATCACTTCAAAAAGCATTATCAAATATCTATAAGGACACTAAAAAAACCTCCTTGTATCTTTTTCATGAAACAAAAAAAAAATTAAAAATGCAAATTTACACCATTACTAACCAAACTTATATATAAACATCCAATATACAATATCAAATGAGCACATATTTATTTTCCCAAGTGCACTAAACTATAAGTTATAATCTAATCTAACTACAACTTTACAAGTATTGCCACATCACATTCATTATGAGCATCCATGAGTTTGTCTTGAACTGCAATATCAATCAAATAGTAGTGAAGAATTATAACAAGTGCAAATATAAGCCTTTTCATTGAAGTCTCAATTAAAACCAATATTCTCACTCTCAAATGGACTAGAGAAAACAAAAAACAAATTGAACACTAGTGAATTTAAGTACCTTTTCAATCCGAATAGTTTTTGCTTCATGTAAATGGCAGGCATTTGAGAATGCCAAACCTGTGTTCGACAAAATCAATTCTTAACAAACAAATAAGTGATAACTTAACAAGATTATGATAATGAATGACATGATTATGAATAAAACATTCATCTATAGCCTTCATAATGAATGTTTTATTTATTCAAAACAAAAACTCAGTTTGACAATCATTAAGTGAAGGACAAGTGATTATGGTGCGCCTGCATATATCACAAATACTAAATCTAAACAAAACATAAAGTTACATAAGTGACTAATTCTCAGCAAATGCTCAATCCAGTTTTATAACTTCAACCAATCCAATAATCTATCAAGTTCATTTATGTTTGGGACCTTCCTTGTCCTCAATTGCTTTCTCAATTAGGCAAAGGCTACTTCCACTTGAAACTTCATCTATAGAAATACATGCTAAAAGATGACTAACTTTAAAGTGGTAAGACCATATCATAGAATGAACAAAGGAAGACAAATGATTTACCTTTCTGTAGTAGTGTCAAGTTGAAAACAAATTTGAAGTTTCTTACTTATACTGGAATTGGAGAAACAGACTGAATACAGAAGTTAAAAATACAGCGATCAGAGGCTGCAAAACAAAAGTTAAACAATTAGAATGAAATATACAAACTAGAAACTTAGATCTCAAATTGAGAAACAAACAAATATTGCTGCACCAAGTACAAGTTAGAAACTGAAATTCCAACTGAGAAACAAACCAGTATTGCTACACTAAGTACAAGCTAGAAACTGCAATCCTAATTGAGAAACAAACCAATATTGTTGCAGTACGTATAAGCTAGAAACTAGATAACAATTAAGAAATAAGGCAATAATACAATTATTTATCTTTGTTACCAAACTCAAACTAACTAGCCTTCATATATAATACTTAATTAAATATAAAAAACACACAATACAAGCATATAAACTACAGAAATAGGAGACTGGTGAACTTACCATATCTACAAGGACAATTACCACAATATGATTTTCAGAATGGAGAAGAGAGAGTAGTTGGGTGCCTTGTCTGTGGAAGCATACGAGATGGAATATTCAACCTACACCACAACCAATTCATGTATCCAAAATAGATCAGTAGATTCAGTAGTCAGTACCCAACTACCCACTAACCAAAATAGTGAAATACCAATTCAAACTTCCAATCGTATCTCTCACTGTATCGATTTCAATGGAAATTGTCAGAAAATGAATTAAAGGTAGAATCTTTACAACGAAATTAGTTTCCTCTGTGCAGAAGATCATCATGGTTTCAAAGGATATCAAGCAATGACATGGTTTTGGGATGATTTTAGCAGACACAAGATTCATTGCGGCTGAAGTTTAGAAATTACAACTTACCGTTTAGAGGCAAAGGCGCGGACCAGAGGGAGTCTGAGGTAGAGACACAGTGGAGGTTTGGAACAGAGGCGCGGTGCAGCTGCAGTGGCTTGGGGGAGAGCGAAGAGCTGCGGTGGCTTGGGTCTGTTTTTTTTTTTTTGGATTGAGGGAGTCTGAGGTAGAGACACAGTGGAGGCTTGGAATAGAGGCGCGGTGCAGCTGCGGTGGCTTGGGGGGAGAGCGAAGAGCTGCGGTGGCTTGGGTCTGTTTGTTTTGGGGATCGAATGAATCGATCTGCTCTGATACCTGGGTTTGAGTAAATGAACGGGGTGAATTCTAAAGTGAATTTGGCGAGATTCCATGGTGGGAAATTGAAACTCAGAGAGGGAAATTTTGGAGAACCCGGGAAAGTGAAAATTTAGGGTTTTCTCTTTCAATTTTGCTGCAGAGTGCTGTGATTTGGGAGACTGATATATATATACTTCTATATTATTGTTCTCTATGTTTGGGTTTCAGCGAATCGAACCTAGGACCTTACCAAACTTAGAGGTGCCTTAGTTTAGCTGAGTGGGTGGCCATGCTCCCCCTCCGTGTTTTCAGAAAAACTAAAACGTCCTAAGAATAATACAAGGACGCCTTTTAAAAATGATGTCATTGTATCCAAAATCCATGCGTCCCCAATTTAGTTTTCTGTAGTGGTGTCAATTCATGTCATGTCATTCTTGAATAAAAAGACTATCTTATCATTTCAAAATCTAATGACTCTAAATTATTTCAGTTTTCTTCTAGAAAAGATATATTATTTTATTTTTTTCTTTTTCTATTTTTATTATATATATATATAATTCGTCTAAGAAAAAATTATATTTATATTTTTTTGTGAATATATATATATTTATCTATAATTCGTCAATATATATATATATGTTGTTGAATTATTTTGACTTTTTTCTAAAAAAAATATTGTTTGGTTTTTTTTTTTCCTTTCTTTCTTTTTCATTATTTTGGATTTTTTTTTTCATTATACATATTCAAAAAAAGTATGGGTGTATATATATATATATATAATTCGTTAAAAAAAAGTTTTATATATATAATTCGTCCAAAAAATTTATATATTTTCGATGGAGAATTAATGTGGTGTGTGTGTATATATATATATTTATATTAATATCGTAATTATAATCCATGAAATCTAGTAAATTGAAATACTATTTAAATCTTTTAATAAATAAATTTAATAAAATTAATGGAAGATTAGTTACCTTACATTAACAAGTTAATTTGAAAAGTCAAAAATTAAATTGGATTCACAAAAATGGAAAGAAAATGTATTTATATCGTAATTTTAACTCATAAAATCTGGTGATTGAAAACCTAGATATCTAAATTGATTGGGAAGTTGATATCTGAAAAGAAATTGTTTAATATGGAATACAATATATTGCACATGAGGAAATTAATTTTTGAAAGTTTACTTGTTCTGTTGATCCCAAATTTTTCAAAAGACAATAATGATTTTTAAATGAGAATGATAGCTTCTATTTTAGTGTAAATATGTTATTAGAAAAAAGTTCCCAGTGAACTCTACTTATTCATTATTAGCTACTTAATACTTTTTTGTTCGTATAAGACATGTTAGTACTTAGCTGACTTTCAATTTCAATGTGAATGATATATGGCTTCAATTTTAGTGTGAATATGTTATTAGGGAAAGATTCCTCGTTGAACTTTACTATTGGCTACTTAGTACTTACTTGTTCGTGCAAGACACACTAGCTTATTTTAAGTTTCAATGGATGATGGTTTCTATTTTAGTGTGAATATGCCATTCGGGAAAGGTCTCCGGTAAACTTTACTGGCTCATTATTAGCTACTTAGTACTTATTGTTCGTGTAAGACATGCTAGCTAACTTTAAATTTCAGTGTGGATGATGACTTCTATTTTAGTGTAATTATGTCTTTAGAAAAAGATCCCCAGTGAACTTTACTAGCTCATCATTGGCTACTTAATACTTACTTGTTCGTAAAAGACATGTTAGTTCTTTCAATTTCAGTAGATGATAGCTTCTATTTAAGTGTGAATATGCCATTAGGTAAAGGTCTGCAGTGAACTCTACTAGCTCATCATTGGCTACTTAGTACTTACTTGTTCGTGCAAGACACAGTCTCCAGTAAACTTTACTGGCTCATTATTAGCTACTTATTACTTATTTGTTCGTGTAAGACATGTTAGCTGACTTTAATGTCAATGTGGACGATGACTTCTATTTTACACCTTCCTTAATTGCACTTTTTCTTTGATTATTGCTGTGTTATACACTTATTGTTCATTGAATTTCTACATAGTATTATAACATTATGGTTGTTTTTTCATGTAAAAATAAACGAACAGTTGTATTAATGAAATCTCACTTGACCTTTAAGGAACACTTCCTAATGTTGCGTTTCGATGAGACAATATTAAATTATCGAGAAAGTTTGAAATGATGAATCTAGAATTTTATCAATTCAATTTATTAATGATATTTTCTTACCTCTTCAATTACCAGATTTAATAGGTTTTAATTACGATTTCAATACCTTTTCTTTCCATTTTTGTGGATCCAATTTAATTTTTGACTTTTCTAATTAACTTGTTAGTGTAAGGTAACTAATCTTCCATTAATTTTATTAAATTCATTTATTAAAAGAGTTGAATATTACTTCAATTTACCAAATTTGATGGGTTATAATTAAGATATTAATATATTTTTTTTCCATTTTTTTAAATCAATTTTAAATTTAACTTTTTTTTAATCAAATTTAAAAAAAAAAAATTGTGGGTTAGAATTATGACATTAATATATATATATATATATTATACCATATTAATTCTACATCTAATATATATAAATTTTTCTGTACGAATTATATATATACATATATAATTATATATATATATATATGTTTGTGAATATATATATATTTATACACACAAACACTTATTTGTATATAATTTTTTTGACGAATTATATATATATTCACAAACATATATATATATATATATTATATATATAACAAAAAAAAAACAAAAAAATATATTTTATTTATAGATGAAAACCAAAATAATTTAAAGGTATTAGATTTTGAAAGGATAAGATAGTATTTTTACTCAAGAATTACATGACATGATTTGACAAATAAGTGATGTGTGTAGGTGACATGACATGACACCTAGGATTGAGGCCATAAATTTTAGGCCTCATTGAGGCCACAAATCATTTTCCTTAAATTATATATTGGACTCACCAAGTAGTGAAAGCTGGTTTATCTGACGCACTATCTTGGACTCTCCCACAACTAGCTGTATCATTGGCGGATAAGGCCTTAGGTGGTGATCATGTGCTCTCTAGGCATCCTGGTTCTAGTCAGTACATCCCTGATTACCCGTAATTCAGCTACAACTTTCCCAATCTTCATTCGTGCTTTGGGCAAATGTACAGAACAAGCAACTCCTGTCCTAGCAATGGAAATAAGGCACTCTTTAACTCTTCGTGTTTCATAATTCTGGACATCATTCCTATTGCTCGCAGGCTTTGTACTAGTGTTGCTTTCCTTTTCTTGAAGAAGCACCAGATCACATATTTCTTTCACACGTTCAGGCAAAGCCATCAGAACAAAATTGTGCAAGTTCATGTCATCTGTAAATATATCATCTGTTGGCCTCTTACCAATAAGCATCTCCAGTACCAAGATTCCGTAGCTACACACATCCCCATACGTTGAGCTCGCACCTCCCATGCCATACTCTATAAATTATTTCCAAGAAAGCATATGGATCATATAGTCATAAACTGAAATAAAGAACAACCAACACTATAAATGGGAAGAAATTGAAGCTTTTAAAGATCAATTGAAAATTACCTGGGGGAAAATAGCCAACAGATCCCCTTATTATATTGGATGTTGTAGGAGAATAGAATTGTTTGTTTATTATTGATGATATGAGCCCTTATATAGGGAGTTACAAGGTATACAAAAGGTAAGAGAATCCGAATACAATTGAATACCTATAACACTTTCCTATTACAATCCGAAACCCTAGTTTGTAGAGGCACACTATGTCGACATCCTTCAACACTCCCCCTTGTGCCGCTCAAACTTGGTGATGATGCTTTGATCTTTTCCTCGTTAAAAACCTTGCCAGGTAACAAAAACCATGTGGGAAAAAAATAACCCTGGTCGAAGGATAAAAAGAGCACAACATGTCCTTCACTCTTCGAGATCGAACATGTAGACATCATGCCTCCCCCTGATGTCAATATCTCCCCCTGATTGCTACAATCATGGGAGTTCGGATAACTTTCTCAATCCGATGCTCTTCACATGTTTCTCGAAGGTGGATTTTGGTAACGACTTAGTAAATAAGTCCGCTACATTATCCTCTTATCAGATTTGGTTCACTTCAGTATTTAGAGGTGCTTGTTGTCATTTTGATGGAGCGGAGGAGGAGCACGGAAGGTGGCATTTTTCCTTGTGGGGTTCGATCCCACACTTTCGTCATCTCTTTTCTCTGTAGGGATAGAACAAGCCTATATCAATCGTACCTCTCAAATATCGAAAGATTGTCTTTATACCAATCTAATGGCGTTGCGTTGGAGCTGGGCTATGGCTAGCCAACAAGTTCATAATAATTGAGGTGTCCGGTCTTGTATTGTGATAAGTACAATAATGCGCCTATTGTACATAAGTAAGCACTTCTGCTATTAACGTCTTCGTCATCATCCCAGGGACGAAACGGATCCCTTTTAGGGCCAAGACTACGGACGACCATGGTGCATCTTTGACTTTATCAAAAATGTCTATTAACACGGTATACAAGTTCTGAATCTAGACAAAACCGTGTTCTCCCAAGGTCCTTCCTCTCAAACTCGGATTTCAGGTGTTCAGCGGTTTCCCTTAACTCTCAAGAGTTCCAATTATGTTTATCAACATAAACCGCGACAATTGCAAATCCGGAACTTGTCATGGAAACGCGTGGGCATACTTCATCATATCCCTTCCCAATTAAGTAGTCATTTTTGTGAGCATTTCAACCTCGTTGCAAATACGCTCCGTGGTCTAGAGCCACTTGACTTGGGTAAATAAAGTCCACAAGAACCTTCATCATATTCCGTATCTAGATCCCTATAAAGATACGTAGTGACCACATTCGTAAGCTGCATGTTCAGTTATTTGGAAACTACCAAACTGACAAGGAACTAGAGTGCAATGACATCCATTATGACAGAATATGTCTTCTAGTAGTCGATTCCAGGGCGTTGTGAGAAACCTTGCGCCATAAAGCGAGATTGCCATCTCTTTTTCTCATTACGCTATCTAACGAAGACCTATTAATGTCAATAGGTTTTATGTTAGGAGGTGTTGGCATCTCATGCCCGAAATCATTCATCTTCGTTAGTGAATCCAATTCAACATGGATCACATCTTTCCATTTAGGCCAAGTTTCTCTACGTTGGCATTCTTCAACGGAGTAAGGTTCGATGTCATTGGTCTCAATAATTCCACGTCCTTTTCAGGAATTGGTAGAGATCTCTATATTCTCAGGAATTGGTTCTAACATTGAGGCATCCCCCAACGATGTCTCTTGGACATAACCACAATCCAAAATATTCTCATGAGACGGATTTTGAGTATCAATAATCAATTAATCAAGTTGTGCCAAACTCGCTCTCTTCTTAGGGCAAGAATCCATCGAACCTATAGGTCTCCTACTCTCTCTAGCGGAACCCATGGCCTATGACCCTAATATGCCACCTTTGTGGCGTCACCATACTACGAGATATTAGGACATGGTGCATATTAGGCAAGAATCCATCGAACCTATAGGTCTCCTACTCTCTCTAGCTTGAGGACAAAACCGCATACTCAAATATGCATAAATACGAGATATTAAACTCGGACCCAGTCACTAGCTGTAACGCAAATAAAAGTTGAGTGGCTGCTATGAGTCGTAGATGAATTAGCATAGCGGCATGCGATATTGCATAACCCAAGCGGAAATATTGGGGCGCATTACCAATGTCCGGGCTACTATCGTAGTCATTTAATGGTAGCTTTTCCGAGAGACCAATTGGATGTGTACATGGGAATATGATACTTGATATCAATACCCAATGATATGCAATAGTCATCGAAAATTTTCGATGTAAACTCTCTAGCATTATCAAGGCAAATTGACTGAATGGGATGATCTGGGTAGTGAGCCCGTAGCCATATGTTATGTACTAGGAGTGTAGTATAAGCAGCATTACGAGTGGATAATGGCACAACACGTGACCAGCGTGTTTGCGTATCAACCAACACCATAAAACATCTATACGGCCCGCAAGTTGGTTGATCAAATCCATAGAATTCCCTTAGATTCTTTGTAAGAATGATATTATTTCCTCAATCTCCTTTGCATAGGATGGTCTCAATCCTAAATAACAGGCTTTACAGAACGAAACATGGGCAATCAACCAATGAAGCTTTTGGTTAAGCCATAATGTCATAATAGAATTAAGAAGTAGATAGAGGAGTTTATGGCATCAATGCCATGTATTTGCCGCAGGGGGTAGGCGGCGCCGGTCATGTATGGCCGGTCTTTGCACAATCATGGTGCCATGAGGCCCATGTGCAGCTCCTCGAACCAATTCTTGGTTCTTACTTTTCTTCGTTCTGAAAATGGATGTCCGTGTAAAGTCTTTAATACACAGATCATCATGTCAAAGCCTATATGTGTCAAAATCCCATAAGTCGTCTCTCATGCCATAGTTGGATTCAATAACTCAAATAGTGGTTGCATACAACCTACTAGAGCGACAGATAAGTTTCTCTAATACTCGTTTATGTCCGTAGTCATTAGAGGTGATGCAAAGGAACTTTGTCCATTCTCATGATGTGTTTCCACATGAAAACCATTGGCTCTTATATAATAAAGTTCGAATTAAGGTATGTCCAAGACATTAAGTAAAAGAATTGACACTTTATTAATAGCCAATGATTACATCAAAGTTTCCAAAATCTAATCCAAAATAAAATCAAAGTAAGACACATTGTAGTCACTCTATTCGTTTGGTAACTCCAATCAAATATGACCAGGAAAGTATAGAGAGACGTTGGTGGAGCGAGGCTCTCTTAAGTACCAATAATCTCAATAACTTTCCTAGACATCACATTTTATTGGGTCCGCCACATAAGAAAGAGTTAATACAATTGTCATTTATTGACTAAGGCAAATTGCCATTACAAAAGTTCTTGGAAAAATAAAAGGACTAATCTAATCAAAGTCTGCTGCATCCTTATGCAATTCATCTTTAGCTTTGAAGTCCTCTATGGTGAGATTGATATCTCCACCATCTTCTTCTTCTTCTGCAAGGTACACTTCTTGCTCTCTCAGGTCCCTATATGCCCTGTATCTTGCAGCTAGTTCCTCGCTTGCCTTGCATTGCTTGAACCAATGCTCAATTGATCCACATCGATGACACTCATCATTGTGGTTGCCTCCCTTTAATTGAGGTGTACGTTGTACACGTTGCGGGCGTTCCCTAGTAGGGTTGGTGCCACCACCACGACCCATGGTGCCACCATTATGGTTAGGGATACCACGACCCCCTCTCCCACGTGTGGCATTACCACCACGTGTATCCACACCAAACTTGCGGTTTCCTTCCTAGTTAGGGCGGTTATATGGGCCCATACACCCCTCATGTCCCCCATTCTTAGGGTACCGCTCCTTGCGCCCTCCTTTGGGTGCATTATAATTCGCCTCATGAACGCTCTTTGTTCCAATGGGCCTTGAATTATAATTCCTCACGAGTATGTTATCATGTTTCTCAGCTACAGATATAATATTGATAAGCTGATGAAACCTCGTGATCCGTCCAGCATTGACTTCAGTACGGTATTGCTTTGATACCACAATGGCTTAAACGGGGAAGGTGGAGAGAGTTTTCTCAATTAGCTCTTGCTCTGTGACAAGTTGTCCACAAAACCTCAACATGGACTGTATGCGAAGAGCTTCTGAATTATATTCAGCAACAGACTTGAAATCAGCAAAACGCAGGTTGTTCCATTGAACCTTCAAGTCAAGGAGGAGGGAATCTTAGACATTGCCAAAGCGCTCTTCTAGCGCTACCCATAGCTCTCTTGCATTCTTGATCGACATATACTCCAATCTGAGTGCCTTGTCCATATGGAGTCGCATCAAGATAACTGCTTGAGCATGCTTTGTAGGTGTTCATATGAACACAAGATCCGGGTTAAGTGCCTGGATTATGGGTAATATTCCCTTTGAAGTGAGATGGTTCTCAACATCGGTTACCCAACTGTGGTAATCCGAGCCTGTTGAGTCAAGCATGGAAAAGTCGAGTCTAGGTTCATTCGACATCCTGAAAATAAGAAGAGAAGATATATTAGTTTCGGAGTTAAACTTCCACGAAAGCTAAAACAATAAGATTTCCGAGCTATGCTACCAAGAAATCAATTTCCAAGAATCTCTTTTGGATTAGACCAAACAATATTGTTTTAATATGGTCACAATTTGATGCTTATGGATGCTCTTAGTCCAAGCATTGTGAACGCTCTTAGTTCACACAAACACTCTTAGTTCGTTTAATTATGAACACTCTTAATTCGTTAAGCGTGAATCCCCACAATTCCGCTTTGTTAAATATCAAAATCATTTGGCAACATATATTCCAATATTTGCAGAAAATAAAAGGAATTTAAATACAAGAAAGCAGCAACCTTAATTATAAAAACTTATGTGATTGTTCTTGGCTTGAAGACACGCGCGTGTTGATGCAGGCGTGTAGCTAAATTAAGATCGCTAGAATCTGGTCGGAAATTGGCAGTTGGTGTGCTGCCCTTCTCCCTTCCTTTTTTTTTTTCTTCCTCCTTTTTTTTTTTCCGAGCCCAGCCCTTCTCTTTTTTCCTTTTTTTTCTTCGGTCTTCTTCTTCTTTCTTTCTTTTGTTCGTTCTTCTTCCTCCTAGTCTGCAGGAGGACTGAGCGACTGGAAAGGGCGACTGGGCTGCGGACTGGAACAAGCGACTGGGCAGGCGGGCTGGAACAGGCGACTGGGCAGAGCTGGTCGCTGGTCGCTGGCAGGAAAGATGCAGCAGATGCAGCAACAGCAGGGAGGCAGCAGGTCGTGCGTCAGATGGCTTGGGGCTGCAGGCTGGTGTGCAGCGCGGGCTGCTGGGAAGGTGGCTGGAGACTGGAGCGGTGTGCAGCAGATGCGATGTGCAGTGGATGCGGTAGTGAGGCTGCGCCAGTTTTCTTGGTGAGGCTTCTTAGGGTTTTTTTTTTCTTTTTTTCGGCTAGGGTTAGAACTCGTGCTGATAACGTGTTGTAGGAGAATAGAATTGTGTGTTTATTACTGATAATAAGAGCCCTTATATAGGGAGTTACAAGGTATACAAAAGATAAGAGAATCTGAATACAATTGAATACCTATAACACTTTCCTATTACAATCCTAAACCCTAATTTGTAGAGGCACACTATGTCGACATCCTTCAACATTGGAAGAATTCTGTAGTGAAGAAGCATCTGGGAGGTAGGTTGCTAACCCAAAATCACAGACACAGGCAGTCATGTCCTTTTCTAGGAGAACATTACTCGGCTTCAAATCACAATGAACTATAGGGATGTGAAAGTGACTGTGCAAATAATCCAAAGCATTAGCTACATCAATGGCAATATTTACCCTTTGGATAAGATTCAAATGCACCTGTACAGGGGGAACCCCAATCACTGAATGAGCTGAATAATGCAACATTTCATCTAGATTTCCATCCAACATGAACTCAAAAACCAAAGCTTTGAATTCATTTCCTTGAAAATCAACACTTGAGCAAGCAGTCACTAGTTTAACAAGATTTCGGTGCCTAATGCTTTTCAGGACTTCACATTCAGCTACAAAACTTCTAGAAGCTCTTGAACTTTGAAGATTGAGTACTTTCACAGCAACAATTCTTTCCTCCTGTTGATCAAGAACTCCCCAATACACAGAACCAGAACTACCAGAGCCAATCAAATTCCGAGAAGAGAAGCCATTAGTTGCTTTTAGGAGATCACCATATGACAGTTTTAAGGGTGAAATATCCAATAATGGTATCGAAGTTAACTTCGCTTTGGCTTTTCTTTTATTTGATCTATAAAGGAGCACACAGCACAACACCAAAATAATTCCAATGGCCAAATAAGAAACTGAGATGACTAAAGTCCTCATAGAAAACGATTTTCTCGATATTCTCGGTTTACTCGATGGTAAGTCAGACGGACATATGGGCAAGCCCAACCAAGGTGCTCCACAAAGTCCTCTGTTTCCCTCGAGAGAAACCACACCAGCATAAGAGAAAACTCCTCCAATGTTTCGCCTTCAAAATCATTAAATGAGAGGTCTAAACTTATCAAATGTGTGCATTCTATTAAGCTTTGTGGAATCTCACCAGATAATCTATTTTCAAAAAGATTCAAAGTAAGAAGTTCAGTCAAAGAACCTAATTCATTGGGAATGTATCCATTAAATTGGTTACTGGATAAATTCAAAACTAACAAATTCTTGCATTGACCAAGACTTTTTGGTATGCTTCCTTGTAAGTTGTTTGACATGAGATCTAATCTGCTTAACAAAGTGAGATTTACCAAACAAGATGGGATAGTACCTGATAACTGATTATGGTTTAGAAACAGATTGTACAGTTCACCTGGCTTACATATTGAACTCGGTATAGGGCTCCTCAATAGGTTTTCCTCGAAGCTCAATTCAAACAAGTTGATGAAATTTCCTATCCCTGTGGGAATGCTTCCACGTAGCTGATTCCTTCCTAAGCTCATTACCTTGAGCTTTGTTGAGAAATTGCTGATAGATTCAGGTAGAACTCCTTGAAAATTATTCCCACTAATATCCAAAAGATCTAAACCAGTACAATTGACCAGAGAAGAGAGAAAATCTAAGTCACCATCCTCATTTCCAAGATTATTATCAGCAATTTCCAACCGAACCAGATTGGACAGTCTTGCCAGACTAGGGACTTTTCCGGTAAAACTATTATTAGAGATCCCAAATCGTAAAAGGTGGGATGCGTTTGAGATCGTAAATGGAATTGGTCCACCGAATCTGTTCAACTGGAACTGAAAGGTTTGAAGTTTAGGATATATTGTGTAGCCCAACCCAGAAGGAAGAGTTCCATGAAATTGGTTTCCAATCACAGAAATGTGTTGAATTGAAGAAAGGTTGTATATGGAGAAAGGGATGGTACCAGTCAATCTATTATAACCCAATGCAAGATATCGTAAGCTATTCAATTCCCCAAGGCGGCTATTCATGAGATCACCATACAGCTTATTTTCTTCCACCGAAGAAACCGACGGGAAGAAAGATTTCCAAAAGAAGGTGGAATTTCCCCATCTAAATAGTTCCAACGCAAAGCAAGTTCTTGAAGCTTGAACAATGAGCCAAGTTCCATTGGAAGTTTCCCACTAAGAGTGTTATTAGCCAAGACAAGACGTTGGAGATTAAAACAATGAGATATAATGATGGGGATGTCACCTCTGAACAAGTTGTCCCCGAGGTGTAGTACTTGCAGCCGGGACAATAGACCAACTTCTTGAGGGATGGTGCCGGTGAAGCTATTTTTTTGGAGATTTAATGTCCTGAGAAAGCTCAAGTTTCCGATGTGTGGAGATAGGATACCCTTCAGCTGGCTTGACTGGAGGTCCAGAACAGTGACTCGCTGGTGTCTGCGGCCGCAAGTAATCCCTCGCCACTCATCACATAAGTTGGAGGAATCATTCCAGGAGCTAAGGATGCCCAGAGGATCACTGACTACTTCAGATTTAAAGGCAAGCAAGGATAGTCTTTCCACCTCATTTCCTCTCAGATTTGAAGAGGCCAAAGTGATGATCATTAGGGGAAACAGTTGCATGACTACTGACCAAATCCTCACACCCATGGATAAGATCTCCATTAATTTAAGCCACAAAGTATAGGTCAGTTCTTGAATTTGGGAGGCAGAGTTTAAAATGAAAAGACTAGCAAGGTTTCTCAAGTTGCTGGGAAGACTGAAGAGAAAAAAATGGTGAATAACTTGAGTCTATAGGCCACGGATTTGCCAATCTTATAATAAACAAAGTAAAAGGGGCACTAATTCCACACCAGTTTTCTTTCCTCCATGGAATTTTCAAACATATACAGTTGACTCCAGTCTTCAGCAGGACTAATGTGTTATAGAAACATAGCCACATACGTGGTCGGAAATTGACCAAAGACTGAAATCAAGGGTAAAAAAATACGTGTAGAACACGAAGAGGTGATGAAAAAGGTTACTTTACGCGTCCCTGATAATGGGCGGAGTTGCTGAAAAGAGAGGAAGTTTGCCGGAAACCCCGAAGAGCTTAAATCCTTGACTCTCTTTCATAATTTTTTTTTTTCATTTGAACAATGTTATGTCATGTATAGCTTCACCTAGAAGAAGCGAACCGCACAGGTCTGAGATCTAGACGGGGCAAGAAACGCTAGAAAATACCCGAAACCCGCCGGAAAAACCAGGAAGCTTGAGAGCTTTGAACCTCCTTCCTAGGTTATTGGTTGGACAAACCAACTTCAAAATGACATAGGCGACACGGGGACGAAGATAACTGCACTGGTGCAACGCTGGGAGAGGGCTAGACAACCGAGAAAGAGCCGGGTGGACTTTCGGGTATTCGGTTCCGCGTTTCAGCCGGTTTCTCTCTCCTTCGGAGCTGAACCGTTGCGTATATACACTGAAATTAACGGTGCAGATTTGATGTCATTGATAATGGGACGGTCCACAATGCACGGCTTCACGGTTCTATGTTTAAAGAATACTAACTTCCAAGGACAATACCAACTTCTAAAAATTTTTAAAAATAGTTTTGTTGTATGAAAAATCTTACGAAATCGTGACAACGTCCGGTGTAGAATCTGATTTGATAAACCAAAGAGAGATTTTTATGGTGCACTAAAATTACTGCAGTAGTAGTTTTTCTGTAGTAGATTGAAAAGAAAACAAAATCACGGGGTTCTTAATGATAGAACTTTACTTAAATTCTTCAATAAGGTTCAATTTAAGTTGAGAAATGTTTTTTTTTTTTTTTGGTTACATGGGGGCATTAAGTCCAGAAAAAGAGGAAAAGAAACTACTACTACTACTCAACCAAAGCTGTTACAACCATCCTAGGCCTCACCAGGCCATCAATATCGTCCATCAAAACTTGATTCATAAACGGAGGGTTTGTGTCCATTCTGCAAACCCCTAGTTCATTGTCCAAGCTATGCTTCACTAAGATGTCTGCCACCATATTTCTTTCTCTATGAATATGCTTAATGGAGCAGGACTCAAAGTGATTCATCAATGATCTGCAGTTCAAAATCAGAGTCCCTAAAGGGTGTAAATCAATATCCTTACTCTGAATCAGATTTATGAGAATAGCAGAATCAGATTCCACATCCAGATGCTTAATCTGCATATCAACCGCAATTTGAAGTCCAGTCACAAGGCCCCAAGCTTCAGCTTGCAAGACTTCACCATAACCAATATGCTGCATAAAACCCTTGCACCAAACACCTTCATTATTTCTAATAACTCCACCAGCACCTATCTGGCCCTTATCATTCTTAGAACCATCCACATTAAGTTTAAAGTGGCCTCTGTTAGGTTTCTTCCAACCAATCATTTCCACCCTAGTAGTAGAATCTCCAAATTGCTTTATATTAGCATTGTTCCATTCCAGCAAGGGTTGAAGAATAGTGGTGGAGGCATTATGAGGACCTTTAAAATCATTATCAAAAATAAACTTGTTCCTCCATTTCCAAATGAACCAGCATATAAACACAAACAATTGAGACCAATTAAAGCCAAAATGCTTACAGTTATTCTGGTAAAGATTAGCAGTGATCCACCCTTCCCAATCAAGGTTGAAAGTTCTTTGCATAGTAACAGGAACACCAACATCTTTCCAAACTTCCTTGGCCTTTCTGCAATCCCAGAAAAGATGAAGCATAGATTCATACAGATCAATACAATGACTACAATTGGGGTTATCTGTCATGTGCCTTCTAAATCTATTCTCATTAGTAAGCAATCTACTTTGAATAAATAGCCAAGTGAAGATCTTTAGTTTCGGAGGGATAGAAAGATTCCAAATATGCCTCCATTTTCTAGAAGGTGTTTGCTGAATGGTAACAAGGCAGTTATAGGCACTTTTGACTGAAAATTTTTCATTTGAGGTATGCTGCCAGATGACTTTATCCCTCACAGAAGCTAGATTGGAAATAGGGATACATAAGATTTTTTCCACAATCTCAGGAGGCAGACAAGCATAGAGAAGAATAGTGTCCCAACAATTATCCATCCAAAAATCCTGTACCAACAAGTGATCATCAACCATAGTAGGATCAAGAGCCTGATGACAAAGGGCACCAATATCTAACCATTTATCAGTCCAGAAATGAACAGATTCGCCATTCCCAATTCTCCATATAGCACCCTGTCGCAAGAGAAAAGCACCAAAACACACACTGCTCTATGTGCTTGAACAATTCTTTGGTTTCTTGTAGGCGGGGTTCAGCAAGTCATCCTTTTTCAAATACTTTTGTTTAAAAATATTACACCAGAGGCCATCATCATTCTGCACAATTCGCCAACTGGCCTTAGCAAGCATAGCTTGGTTCATCTCACTAGTCTTCTTAATGCCCAGTCCCCCATAAAACTTTGGCATCAAATCTTGTCCCAATTCACCATATGAATTTTCCTTTTATTTTCACAATCACCCCAAAAGAAATCTCTATTAAGCTTATCCAAGCTAGAACATATTGAGACAGGGAGTTTAGTTGTCTGCATTGAATAAATGGGGATTGAGGCAGTTATCGCTTGAATCATGGTTAATCTACCAGCCATGCTTAAACTCTTACTCTTCCAACCTGCAAGTCTGCTTGAAACTTTATCAACAATTTCAGAGTAAGTGCTTTTAGTTATTCTAGAATATTGCAGTAAAGGCATACCCAAGTACTTGCCCAAGTCACTTGTAAGAGGAGAGCCACATATACTACTGATGGAAGTAGCAATTCTTCTGCTGACATTTGGAGACACATATAGCTTGGATTTATCAAAATTTACTGATTGACCCGATAAACCACAAAAAATATCCATGCACTTCTTAAGAACAATAGCTTGAGATGTAGAAGCTTCAGCAAATAGGATGATGTCATCGGCAAAGAATAAGTGTGAAACACAAGGGCCAGACTTTGAGGACTTAACTGGTTTCCATTGTCCAACATCAATTGCAGCTTGAATTAAATGAGACAATTTTTCCATGCAAAGAACAAAGATATAAGGCTATAGGGGATCCCCTTGTCTCACACCTCTACCAGCACCAAATTTATCAGATAGATCACCATTAACAATTACTTGAAAAGTAGCAGAAGTGATGCAATGCATAATTAAATTGATTAAAGAATCAGGAAGTTGAAGCTCATACAAAACCTGCTGAATAAAGTTCCAGTTCAGCTTATCATAAGCTTTAGAGAGATCAATTTTCCACACCATAATGCCCTTCTTTCCACTTGTAGACCTACACTTATGAAGAATTTCTTGAGTTATAAGAATGTTATCCGAGATATGCCTGCCAGGCACAAAACTAACTTGACAAGGACTAATCCATTGTCGCAAAAAAGGTCAAATTCTAGAGACAATAATTTTTGTGATGATTTTATAAATTGTGCTGGCTGATAGGTCTAAAGAGGTGCATGTATTTCGGACCCTGAATTTTGGGTACCAAAGTGATTAAAGTATGATTAAGTCCCTGTGGTACATGTCCTTCAGCAAAAGCTCTTGAAATAAGTTGAATAATCTCCTCACCACACAAATGCCAATGCTTCTGGTAAAATAGAGAAGGGAATCCATCAAACCCAGGGGCCTTAAGACTACCAATGGCAAATAAAGCATTTTTAATCTCAACAGGTGTAATAGGGTTTCCCAGATCAAGCAAGAGAGTAGAAGAGATGCCAGGAAACATATTAGGAATATGAAATCTAAGATTAGGACCTTCCTCGTAAGTGAAGAGCTTTTGAAAGAAATTTTGTGCAATCAGTTTCATTACAGCATGATCTTCACACCAGGAACCATTCTGATCATATAAGCCATCAATTCTATTTTTTCTTCTTCTAACCATTGTGGTAATGTGGAAAAATTTTGTATTCCTATCCCCACCTTGCACCCACTTCTCTCTAGATTTTTGTCTCCATAAAAGAGCCTCACGATCTCTGATATCTTCATATTCCAGAATAAGCTTTTTCTCCAGGTCAATCAAGAAGGGATTATCATTAGTACATCTTTGCTTCTGAATACCACAAATTCTAGCCAACAATCTTTTTTTCTGATGGAAAATATTGCCAAACACTTCTCTGTTTCACTTTCCCAAATTCATTGCTAAATGTTTAATTTTACTCATGAACTCACCTGTAGTCTCATTCCAAGTATTAGCAATAAACTCACTATAATGACTGTGTTGCATCCACATAGCATAAAAACGAAAGGGAGGATTAACTCTACAGCTTCTAAACTGATTTTGAAGCCTCAATAGTAATGGGCAGTGGTCAGACTTCATTTTAGCAAGATGTTGCACTTGAGCTTCAGGGAATAATAATCTCCAATCACTGTTACAAAAGCCCCTATCCAATCTCTCTTTAACTGTGCCACCTGACCAAGTATAATCTGCCCCATGGTAGCCTAAATCAATCATACCATCCTGCTGAACCCAAGTCTTCATGCCTCCAAACTTTCCAATATAAGACCCACCATTTTTGTCAGAGAAGGATAAACGTTCATTGCAATCGCCAACTACAACCCAAGGTAACTGATATGCAGTATGAATATGAGCTAAATAATGCCATAGACCTTGTCTCGTAGTAATACAGCGACTAGCATAAATTCCAGTTAACATCCAACTCCTCAACCCACACCAAGAAATTTTAACAGTTATGGATTGAGAGTTAGAAATGTTTCTTTTTTATTCCAAAGATTTGGTTAGAGTTTATATTTTGAATTTTGCAGGGCAGAGCTATTCATCAGGGAGGTTTTGGGGGGTGATGCAGAAACCTGTTTAATAAAATCCATCCTAACACGTGTCTTGAAAGAAGAGGCGCTCCATTGGATTTTTAGAATCAGAAATAGAGGTGGCAAACGGGCCAGCCCGGCCCATTTTAAGCGGGCCTAGTCATGCTTCGTGCCGTGCTTGGGCCAGCCCATTTATTATCGTGCCGGGCTCGTGCCGGCCCATTTACTTAAACATTAAGCCCGACCCGGCCCATGGCCCGAGCCCATATAGTGTCGGGCCATGCTCGTGCCGGGTCAATAACGGGCCGTGCTCGTGCCTACCTACTATAAAGCACAATTTTAAAATTTTAATTTGAACAAATAAAAATTAATTTTATTTAACTATTTAGAAAATTAAAATAAATTAAGTTCTACAATATTTTTCTTAATTTTAGTTTTTTAAGATTAGATTTTTAATAATTTTTTATATTCCACTATAAGAAAGAAAGAAAAAAAAAACTCAAAATATATTGTTTTTTGTATATTATTGTGAGATTAATCTTTATTAATATAATGAAGATTTAGTATCTATTATTCTTTCCTTCATTCTATAGTTGTATTATTATGAGATTAGTCTTTATTATTATACATATATTTAATATTTAGAACAAATACTTATGTCAAAACAAGGATATAATTTTTTGTTTCATTATTTTGACAATATAAAAGAAAGCATTGGTGGAATTGTCATGAGATTTTAAATAAAAATGTCCCATATTCAAATCTCATCATTGTAGTTTTTTAATATTTTTAAAAACAAAATGAAATTTTGTGTTTGTAACGGGCCGGCCCGGCCAATGGGCCAATATTCTTAAGCCCAGCCCGACCCGTTATTCTAACGTGCTCGGATCGTGCCGGGCCCGTGCCGTGCTCGTGCTTAGTGGCCCGTTTGCCACCTCTAATCAGAAATCTGCAAACAATGGTATATGTTCTCACGTAATTTGGTTATTGCCACTTTCCTAGTGAATAAATACACATAACTGCACGAAGTGCTAAATTAACATCTGAATAAGTTTTTAGGAGTTTTACATAATTAAAGATATGCGGGACTCTGTACCAAAATAAATAAAAAAAGATATGCTGGACTCACCAAATAGTGAAAGCGGGTTTATCTGTGGCTCTATGTGGACTCTCCCACAATAAATCATTGGCGGCGTCTAGGGCCTTAGGCAGTGATCATATGCTCTATAGGCATCCCGGTTCCAGTCAGTGCATCCCTTATCACACGTATTCAGCGACAACTTTCCCAATCTCCATTCGCGCTTTGGGAAAATGCATAGAACAAGCAACTCCTATCCTAGCAATGGAAATAAGGCACTCTTCAACTGTTTGTGTTCCATCATTTTGGACATCATTCCTTTTGCTTGCGGGATTTGTACTAGTGCTGCTTTCCTTTTCTTGAAGAAGCACCGGGTCACATATTTCTTTCACACGTTCAGGCAAAGCCATCAGAACAAAGTTGTGCAAGTTCTTGTCATCTCTAAACATGTTGTCTGTTGGCCTCTTACCAGTAAGCATCTCCAGTAACAGGATTCCATAGCTATATACGTCCCCATATGTTGACACCGCACTTCCCATGCCATACTCTACAATTTATTTGCAAGAACGCATTCATATAGTCATAAACTAAAGTAAAGAAAAACTTACATTTTCTTGTAAATCAGGAAGAACTTGAAGCATTGGTCAATTCAGTATTACCTGGGGCAATGTAGCCAATGGTACCCTTTAGGCCTGGCATCTGAGCCCGTTACCCGCAAATCCGCCCGAAACCCGCACGGTAAAAGCCCGCACGAATCCGTCCATTTATTAAATTCGTGCTAAAAAAGCCCGCACGCAAAAAGCCCGTAAATTAACAGGCCTTGCGTGCTAAACCCACCGGAACCCATGGAACCCGTTTACTTCTAAACAAACCCTTTCCGTCTTCGACCCTTTCCGTCATTCTCCGAAACGCAACTCTCTCTCTCTGGAACTTTGACTACAAGCCTGTTCTCCTTCAATGACTAGGGATTTGATTATACTGTGACTCAAATGTTCATATTTTGGGTGATTTGAAGTTATATAGAAAACCATGAATAATTATGAACTTAAAACCATGGCAGAATATTTCCACTACGGAGACAGGTAATTTCGCCAATATAAAGCAACAACTGGAAGCTTCAACACTATCTAATGTAATTGAAGGTCTACTTTACTGACTTGCTCCTTTATTGAGGTCTGACCAAAATAAGGCTCGTACAGCTTTCTGTGAAGTGCTAGACACTATTCTTTGGCAAATAAAAAAAAAAATTTAATTAAAAAAAAAAAAATTGTTAACGGGTTCTTAACGGGTTCCAACGGAAAACCCGCAAACCCGTCGGGTTAAGCTCGCGAAACCCGTTAACTTAACGGGTTTTTACCGGGTCGGCCCGTTAAAAACCCGACCCGTACCCGCACTATACCCGCCCGTAGCCAGGCCTAGTACCCTTTATCGAATTGGAAGGGTTCTGTACTGAAGGAACTGGACAAGAAGTATCTGGGAGGTAGGTTGCTAACCCAAAATCACAAACGCAGGCAGTCATGTCATGTTCTAGGAGAACATTACTCGGCTTCAAATCACAGTGAACTATTGGGACGTGAAAGCGATTGTGCAAGTAATAATCCAGAGCACTAGCTACATCAATGGCAATCTTTACCCTTTGAAGAAGATTCAAATGCAGCTGCACAATGGGGCTTCCAGTCACTCTTTGAGATGAATAGTGTAACCATTCATCTAGATCTCCATCCAACATAAACTCAAAAACCAAAGCTTTGAATTCGTTCCCTTGAAAATCAATACTTGAGCAAGCGGTCACTAGTCTCACCAGATTCCGGTGCCTTGTGTTTTTCAACACTTCACATTCAGATATGAAACTTCTAGAAGCTCTTGAACTTTGAAGATTGAGTACTTTCACAGCTACAATTCTTTCTTCAGGTTGATCGAGAACTCCCCAGTACACAGAACCAGAGCTACCAGAACCAATTAAATTCCGAGAAGAAAAGCCATCAGTTGCTTTCAGGAGATCTCTGTATGACAATTTTAAGAATGAAACATCCAATGATGGTTCTGAAGATGACTCAACTCCTGATTCTCTTGATCTATAAAGGAGCACAAAGTACAATAACCAAATAACACCAACGGCCCCAGAAGAAATTATGATAACAGCCAGCTTATAATGTATTAATGCTTTAGCTGGCTTAGGCGGCTTCCTAGGTTGATCGGGGGTGATACTGGTACATATAGGCAATCTTAACTGAGGTATACCTCCACAAAGTCCTCTGTTTCCCATGAGAGAAACCGCACTTGTATTCCTGAAAATTCCTTCAATGGGTACTTCACCTTCAAAATCATTAAATGAGAGGTCTAAATTCTGCAAGAAGGGGAACCTCTGCAAATAATTGGGAATTTTTCCAGAGAAGCTGTTACAAGAGAGGTTGAGATCTCCAATCCCTCTCAACAAACTTAAAAATTGAGGAATTCCCCCCTGCAACAAGTTTCCATTGAGGTTCAAACTTTCTAAGCTTAAGCATGCCCCTAAACCTAGTGGAATTTCCCCAAATAATCTATTTTGAGCAAGATTCAAGGAACCAAGATTATGCAAAGAACCTACTTCATTGGGAATGTAACCACTAAGGTGGTTACTGGATAAATCCAAAACTAGTGACAGGGATGATAAACGGAAGACTTCTTGCGGAATTGGTCCGATGAGATGATTTTGAGAAAGAACCAATTCTAACAAATTCCTGCACCGACCAAGACTTTGTGGTATGCCACCTTGCAAGTTGTTTGACTGGAGAACTAAGCTACTTAACAAAGTTAGGTTTCCCAGACAAGATGGGATAGTACCTGATAGCTGATTATAACTTAAAAACAGATCGTACAATCTACTTATCTCACATACTGAATTTGGTATGTTGCCTGTCAATAGGTTTTCCTCGAAGCTTAGTACTCCCACGTTGAGGAGATTTCCAATCCCAATAGGAATGCTTCCGCTTAGCTGATTCCTTCCTAAGCTCATTACCTCGAGGTTTCTTGAGAGATTGCTGATCGATAGATTCAGGTAGCACTCCTTGAAAGTAATTCCCACTAATATCCAGAAGTTCTAAACTGGTACAATTGACCAGAGAAGAGAGAAAATCCAAGTCACCATCCTCATTTCCCAGATTATTATCATCCATTTCCAACCGAACCAAATTGGACACTCTTGCAAGACTAGGAACTTTTCCGGTAAAATAATTCATAGAGATCCCAAATTGTGAAAGCTGGGATGCATTTGAGATTCTAAATGGAATTGGTCATCTGAAATTGTTCATTTGGAAATGAAAGGTTCTAAGGTTTGGAAATATTGTGTAGCCCAACCCAGAAGGAAGAGTTCCATGAAGTTGGTTTGCAATCACAGAAATGTATTGAATTGAAGTAAGGTTGTATATGGAGGGAGATATGGTACCGGCGAAGTTATTTATACCCAATGCAAGATATCTTAAACTTTTCAATTTCCCAAGGCGGCTATTCACGAGACTACCACCCAGATAATTTTCTTCCATAGAAAGAAACTGAAGGGAAGAAAGATTTCCAAAAGAAGGTGGAATTTCCCCTACTAAATTGTTCCATCGCAAAGTAAGTACTTGAAGCTTGAACAATGAGCCAAGCTCCATTCGAAGTTTTCCACTAAGAGTGTTATTAGCCAAGACAAGATATTGGAGATTAAAACAATGAGATATATTGATGGGGATAGCACCTGAGAAATTGTTGTCCCCGAGGTTTAGTCCTTGAAGCCGGGACAATCGACCAACTTCCTGAGGGATGGTGCCGTGGAAGCTGTTGTTTTGGAGATATAATGTCCTGAGAAAACTCAAGTTTCCGATGTGTGGAGATAGAATACCCTCCAGCTGGCTGGATTGGAGGTCCAGAACCGTGACTCTCGGGTGTCTTCGGCCGCAAGTAATCCCTCGCCACTCATCACATAAGTTGGAGGAATCACTCCAGGAGCTAAGGATGCCCAGAGGATCATTGACTACAGATTTAAAGGCAAGCAAGGACCGTCTTTCCACCTCATTTCCTCTCAGATTTGAAGAGGCCAAAGTGATGATCATCAGGGGAAACAGTTGCATGAATACTGACCAAATCCTCACACCCATGGATGAGATCTCCATTAATTTAAGCCACAGAGTATAGCTCAAATTTTTTAATTGGGAGGCAGAGTTTAAAATGAAAAAGTCTGGAGGCAAGGTTTCTCAAGTTGCTGTGCAGACTGAAGAGGAAAAAAAAAATGGTGAATAGCTTGATTCTATAGGCTACAGATTTGCCAATCTTATATATCATAAACAAAGTCATCCGTGGAAAAGGGCGCACTAATTCCATTGAAATTTCAAACATATACAGTTGACTCAAGTCTTCAGCAGGACTAATGTGTTATAGAGACATAGCCACATACGTGGTCGGAAATTGACCGAAGACTGAAATCAAGGGTAAAAAACACGTGTAGAACAGGAAAAGGTGATGAAGTATGTTACTTTACGCGTCCCTGATAATGGGCGGAGTTGCTGAAAACAGAGGAAGTTTGCCGGAAACCCCGAAGAGCTTTAAACAGAGGAAGTTATATCATGTATAGCTTCACCTAGAAGAAGCGAACCGCACCGGTCAGAGATCTAGACGGGGCAAGAAACGCTAGAAAATACCCGAAACCCGCCGGAAAAACCAGGAAGCTTGAGAGCTTTGAACCTCCTTCCTAGGTTATTGGTTGGACAAACCAACTTCAAAATGACATAGAAGACACCAGGACGAAGCTAATTGCACCGAGAAAGAGCCGGGTGGACTTTCGGGTATTCGGTTCCGCGTTTGAGCCGGTTTTTCTCTCCTTCGAGCTGATCCGTTGCATGTATACTCTGAAATCAACGGTGCAGATTTGATGTCATTCAAAAATCAAAATGAACGGTCCACAATGCGCAGCTACACCTAAACTCTTTCCACGCGCTTCACCTTCAATCCGAACCTCCATTGAATTGTCAAACGCATACAGTGGACTCCAGTCTCCAACAGAACTAATGAGTCATAGAAAAATGAAAAATCAGACGAGGAATGTCAATCAGCTAACTGCACCTGTCCTTGATCATTTTTTTTTATTAAATTGGAAAGGGGGTTAGTATAAAATTTTTGAGATTTTGTTTTTATGTAGTATCTGTATGCTTCCAAAGGGTCATTTATATGTGATGGGGCTGGGACAATCACCTGGAGAGGGCAGGGCAAGCTGTGTAACACACCATTATAAATATGCAAAAGTAAAATGAGATTGTCACTGTTCAATAAACAGTATTGCAGTGTTTTCCCGGACTTGCCCCTAAAACAGACTAGAACCAATGCTAACAAATTCCTGCACTGACCAAGACCTTGTCGCATGCCTCCTTGCAAGTTGTTTGACTTGAGAAATAGACTACTTAACAAAGTTAATTTTCCCAGACAAGATGGGATAGTACCTGATAGCTGATTATAACTTAAAAACAGATTGTACAATCTATTTGTCTTACATACTGAATTTGGTATGGTGCCTGTCAATAGGTTTGCCTCGAAGCTTAGAACTCCCAATTTGAGGAGATTTCCAATCCCAATGGGAATGCTTCCGCTTAGCTGATTCCTTCCTAAGCTCATTACCTTGAGCTTTGTTGAGAGATTGATCATAGATTCAGGTAGCACTCCTAGAAGGTTATTCCCACTAATATCCAGAAGTTCTAAACTGGTACAATTGACCAGAGAAGAGAGAAAATCCAAGTCACCATCCTCATTTCCAAGATTATTATCATCAATTTCCAACCGAACCAGAGTGGACACTCTTGCCAGACTAGGAACTTTTCCGGTAAAATAATTACTATTTACTAGAGATCCCAAATTGTGAAAGGTGGGATGCGTTTGAGATTGTAAATGGAATTGGTCCACTGAATCTGTTCATTTGGAACTGAAAGATTTGAAGTTTTGGAAATATTGTGTATTGAATTGAAGAAAGGTTGTATATGGAGGGAGGGATGGTACCAGACAATCTATTTGTACCCAATGCAAGAGCTCTTATGCTTTTCAATTTCCCAAGGCGGCTATTCATGAGACCACCTTGCAGATTATTTCCTTCCATAGAAAGAATCTCAAGAGAAGAAAGATTTCCAAAGGAAGGGGGAATTTCCCCTACTAAATTGTTCCTGCGCAAAGTAAGTTCTTGAAGCTTCAACAATGAGCCAATTTCTACTGGAATTTCGCCAGTAAGATTGTTATTAGCCAAAACAAGATATTGGAGATTAGAACAATGTGATATATTGATGGGGATATAACCTCTGAACAGGTTGTCCCCGAGGTGTAGTACTTGCAGCTGGGACAATCGACCAACTTCTTGAGGGATGGTGCCGGTGAAGCTATTGTTTTGGAGATTTAATGTCCTGAGAAAGCTCAAGTTTCCGATGTGTGGAGATAGAAAATCCTTCAGGTGGCTGGACTGGAGGTCCAGAACCGTGACTCACTGGTGTCTTCGGCCGCAAGTAATCCCTCGCCACTCATCACATAAGTTGGAGGAATCATTCCAGGAGCTAAGCATGCCCATAGGATGACTGAATATTTCATATTTAAAGGCAAGCAAGGATAGTCTTTCCACCTCATTTCCTCTCAGATTTGAAGAGGCCAGAGTGATGATCATCATGGGAAAAAGTTTCCCGAATACTGACCAAATCCTCACACCCATGCTTGAGATCTCCATTAATTTAGGCCACAAAGTATAGCTCAAATTTTGAATTTGGGAGGCAGAGTTCTAAATGAAAAAAATTTTCATTGGTGCTTGTGTCTGAAAAAAAGTGCTTCAAACATTTTCAAGAGTAAAACGATCCCAAAATTATGCGAGGCATGGTGAAATACCAAAATTTTAAGAACTTTTAGCTAGCTTGAAGCAGGCATTATAGAGAGGCAAACAAGGAGACTGGGTTTGTTAAGAGTGAGGTGGTGTATGATGATCATAAATATATACTTGTTATTGAATCTACTGTATATAGTATATAAGGGATTGAGACACAATTGGTCCTGAAATCTAAGTTGCCAGACAAGTAACATTCTTAACAAATGGCCAGTGACTCATTCTTAATGACATAACTTTACTCGATCGACTTCTTCAACAAGATTCAATTTGAGTTGAGAAATGTTTCTATTTCATTGGTTAGAGGCTACATTTGAATTCTGCAGAAAAATATTAGGCAGAAAATAAGGTTTGCTGTTGAAATCAGAGAGGTGCTATTGAGGAGGTTTTAGTGGGGGATGCAGAAGCCTATTTGCTAAAATTTGTCTTAAAATGTGTCTTAGAAGAAGAGATTCGATTCTCAATTAGAACACCGCAAACAAAGGTATTCTCAGTTTGGTTATTTCTACTTTCCCTGTGAATAAATACAAATGACTGAATGAACTGCTTTACTAACATCGATCTGAATACATTCTTGTGAGTTTTACATAATTAAATGATATATTGGACTCACCAATTAGTGAAAGCTGCTTTATCCGCCACACTATGTTGGACTGTCCCGCAACCAACTGTATCATTGACAGCTAAGGCCTTA
Organism: Rosa lucieae; assembly: GCA_024704745.1. Lineage (NCBI taxonomy): Eukaryota > Viridiplantae > Streptophyta > Magnoliopsida > Rosales > Rosaceae > Rosa > Rosa lucieae. Next base: position 28,038,485 of record CM045492.1, read on the forward strand.
GGCAGTGATCATGTTCTCTCTAGGCATCCTGGTTCCAGTCAGTACATCCATTATTACACGTAGTTCTGCTAAAACTTTCCCAATCTCCATTCGCTCTTTGGGCAATTGCGCCGAACAAGCAACTCCTATCCTAGCAATGGACATAAGGCACTCTTCAACTCTGTATGTTTCATTTTGGACATTATTCCTAGTGCTTGTGGGATTTGTACTAGTGCTGCTCTCTTGTCCTTGAAGAAGCACCGGATCACATATTTCTTTCACACGTTCAGGCAAAGCCATCAGCACAAAATTGTGCAAGTTCATGTCATCTGCAAACATATCATCTGTTGGCCTCTTACCAGTAAGCATCTCCAGTAATAGGATTCCATAGCTATACACGTCTCCGTAGGTTGACACCTCATTTCCCATGCCGTACTCTATACATTATTTGCACAAAAGCATATTGGTTATGGTCATAAACTAAAATAAAGAAGTTGCATTTTCTTGTAAATCTCAGGAAAGAATTTGAAGCATCAATTAATTCAACTTTACCTGGGGCAATATAGCCAATGGAACCCATTATCGAATTGGAAGAGCGTTCTAGTGAAGAAACCGGACAAGTGTTTGGGAGGTAACTTGCCAAACCAAAGTCACAAACAGAGGCAGTCATGTCTTTCTCTAAGAGAACGTTACTGGGCTTTAAATCACAATGAACTATTGGGATGTGAAAATAATTGTGCAAATAATCCAAAGCACTAGCTATGTCAATGGCAATAGTTACCCTTTGGATAAGATTCAAATGCACCTCCACAATGGGTAGCTCAACTACTCTGTCAGCTGAATCATGCAGCCACTCATCTAGATTTCCATGCATCATGTACTCAAAAACCAAAGCTTTGAACTCATTTCCTTGAAAATCAATACTTGAGCAAGCAGTCACTAGTTTGATAAGATTTCGGTGCCTAATGTTTTTCAAGAATTGACATTCAGCTATGAAACTATTAGAAGTAGTTGCCTTTTGAAGATTGAGTACTTTGACAGCAACAGTTCTTTCTTTTGGCTGATTGAGAACTCCCCAGTACACAGAACCAGAACTACCAGCACCAATCAAATTCCAAGAAGAGAACCCATCAGTTGCTTGAAGTAGATCTCCATATGACAACTTTAAGAATGAAATATCCAATGATAGTTCTGAAGTTGACTGAACTCTTGCTTTTCTTGGCTCAAGTACTCTTGCTTTTCTTAGCTCAAGTCTTGCTTTTCTTGGCTCAACTCTTGCTTTTCTTGGTCTATAGAGGAGCACAAAGCACACGGCCGCCACTAAGAAAACTCCAATGACCCCACAAAAGAATGAGATAATTGGTTTCAACTTGGAAAATGATTTTGGCTTATTTGAATTGGATCGATTGGAATTTGAGTTAGATCGATTGGAGATACATTTAGGCAAGTTCAACTGAGGTATACCTCCACAAAGTCCTCTGTTTCTCATGAGAGAAACCGCACTTGTATTCATGAAAACTCCTTCAATGGGTACTTCACCTTCAAAATCATTAAATGAGAGGTCTAAATTCTGCAAGAGGGGGAAACTCTGCAAATAATCAGGGATTGTTCCAGAGAAGGAGTTATGAGAGAGGTCAAGATCTTGAATCCCTCTCAAGGAACTCAAAGATTGAGGAATTTTCCCATGCAACAAGTTTCTGTTGAGGTGCAAACTTGTTAAACCTGTGCATGCCCCTAAATTATCTGGAACATCACCAGAGAATCTATTTTCAGCAAGATTCAAGGAAGCAAGTTTAGACAAAGAACCTACTTCAATGGGAATATAACCACTAAAATGGTTACTGGATAAATCCAAAACTTGTGACAGGGAGGGTAAACGGATGACTTCTAGTGGAATAGAACCGTTAAGTTTATTTTGAGAAAGAACCAATGCTAACAAATTCCTACACTGACCAAGACTTTGTGGTATGCCTCCTTGCAAGTTGTTTGACTGGAGAACTAAGCTACTTAACAAAGTTAAGTTTCCCAGACAAGATGGGATAGCACCTGATAGCTGATTATAACTTAAAAACAGATTGTACAATCTACTTATCTTACATACTGAATTTGGAATGGTGCCTGTCAATAGGTTTGCCTCGAAGCTTAGTACTCCCAAGTTAATGAGATTTCCAATCCCAATTGGAATGCTTCCACTTAGTTGATTCCTTCCTAAGCTCATTACCTTGAGCTTTGTTGAGAGATTGCTGATAGATTCAGGTAGCACTCCTCGAAAGTTATTCCCACTAATACCCAGAAGTTCTAAACTGGTACAATTAACCAGAGAAGAGAGAAAATCCAAGTCACCATCCTCATTTCCAAGATTATTATCATCCATTTCCAACCGAAACAGATTGGAAACTCTTGCCAGACTAGGAACTTTTCCGGTAAAATTATTATTAGAGATCAAAAACTGTGAAAGGTGGGATGCGTTTGAGATTGTAAATGGAATTGGTCCGCTGAATCTGTTCATTTGGAAATGAAAGGTTTGAAGTTTTGGAAATATTGTGCGGCCCAACCCAGAAGGAAGAGTTCCATGAAATTGGTTTCCAATCACAGAAATGTGTTCAATGGAAGTAAGGTTGTATATGAAGAGAGGGATGGTACCAGTCAATCTATTAAAACCCAATGCAAGATATCGTAAGCTTTTCAATTCCCCAAGGCGGCTATTCATGAGACCACCATACAGATTATTTTCTTCCACAGAAAGAGACTGAAGGGAAGAAAGATTTCCAAAAGAAGATGGAATTTCCCCAACTAAATTGTTCCTACGCAAAGTAAGTACTTGAAGCTTGAACAATGAGCCAAGTTCCAGTGGAAGTTTCCCGCTAAGAGTGTTATTAGCCAAGACAAGATAATGGAGATTAAAACAATGAGATATATTGATGGGGATATCACCTTCGAAGATGTTGTCCCCAAGGTTCAGTCCTTGAAGCCGGGACAATCGACCAACTTCCTGAGGGATGGTGCCGATGAAGCGGTTGTTTTGGAGATTTAATGTCCGGAGAAAGCTCAAGTTTCCGATGTGTGGAGATAGAGTACCCTCCAGCTGGCTGGATTGGAGGTCCAGAACCGTGACTCTCGGGTGTCTTCGGCCGCAAGTAATCCCTCGCCACTCATCACATAAGTTGGAGGAATCATTCCAGGAGCTAAGGATGCCCAGAGGATCACTGACTACTTCAGATTTAAAGGCAAGCAAGGACCGTCTTTCCACCTCATTTCCTCTCAGATTTGAAGAGGCCAAAGTGATGATCATCAGGGGAAACAGTTGCATGAATACTGACCAAATCCTCACACCCATGGATGAGATCTCCATTAATTTAAGCCACAAAGTATAGCTCAAGTTTTTTAATTGGGAGGCAGAGAGTTTAAAATGAACAAAGTCTGGCAAGGTTTCTCAAGTTGCTGTGAAGACTGAAGAGGAAAAAAAATATGGTGAATAGCTTGATTCTATAGGCTACAGATTTGCCAATCTTATCATAAACAAAGTCATCCGTGGAAAAGGGGGCACTAATTCCATTGAAATTTCAAACATATACAGTTGACTCAAGTCTTCAGCAGGACTAATGTGTTATAGAAACATAGCCACATATGTGGTCGAAAATTGACCGAAGACTGAAATCAAGGGTAAAAAAATACGTGTAGAACACGAAGAGGTGGTTGGACAAACCAACTTCAAAATGACATAGGCGACACCGGGACGAAGCTAACTGCACCGGTGCAACGCTGGGAGAGGGCTAGACAACCGAAAGGGGCACCTGAAAGGGGCAAAAATTCTTCAATCGAAAGGGAAATTCACACTAGCCACTGATATTCGAGACTTCCACCAAAATGGTTGAAGAGTAAGCAGAACTAAATATGTCTTGTGAGCAAAACAAAATTTGACATGGTAACATAAAGGAACAGTCACATGAAATTACCATTCTTTCCAAAATTGTTACTGCTGTTGTGGGAGGTATTTATTTTGGCCCTTCACCCCCCACACCCCACTATTCAATTACCAAGGTAGAGGAGCAGCCAAATTTTTATATAGATAATATTCAAGTTACAGTAGATCACAGTTAGGATATGTAGATATTTCTCAAGTTAGTTTCCCTAAAGACTCAGATTCTTTTTATTGCCAAGGCTGATTCAAATTTATCAGGTCATTGTATGGGTTATGTCACTTTAAGCTAGAGGTTAAGAAAGTAACTGGTAGAGAAACTTGTTTATGGTACTTTTATACCATAACCTCTGACTGTTTTCACTTCCTTTTGGAACCTTAAAGTATCCCCAACTAGCCTCCAAAACACAGTTTTGTCATCAGAAATATAGACCGCAACCTCCAAACATTTTCCCCCCCCCTCCCCCAAAAATTGCACTGCAGATCAGGTGAAACGTACCCTACGGCCGTACCAGAGTGTCGAAAAATTGTATTAAGATAAAATGGAACAAAGATTATAAGCAATAGCTGCCTCGATTTCTTTAAACTGGTATATACAATACCAGCTGGTACCAGAAACTAAAATTCACTGAGAACCCTGTAGTTCTTTCTAGAGCCCAAACGTAACAAATAAATATGCATGGTAGATATGTCTTGAATATACAGGAAAACAAAAAAATAATAATTATATCGCTTTATGGAAGGAGGTGGGGGGAAGGGGGGCAGAGAGAAATTCAACTTCTCTTGGGACTTCCTCATGATCCTGGATTGTTCATTTCTTGCTCAAGCTAAACAATTCCAACCATCCCACTTCTCAAAATGACATTTATTAAGCAATAATCAACCAACAAGCTGAACCAACATCCCCACTGGGAAGAAAGGTAATTAGTTTTGAAATGAAAGTATCCCAGACCTCCAGTATTTATCAGCTGAAAAGTCTCACCCGCTTCTCTTTAACTTATTTTCTCCAACCTAGATGGGACAAGACATATATTTGGATAGATTACACCTCTGATGCTCAAAAAACATCTCATGGGTCTTGTATAGTTTCAATTGGTCAAACTACTAGTGTTGAATTTTGAGGGGAAAAAAAGTACTTGGATTGAAACACTGATTACTGCTAGCCTTACTTCCAAGGATACACAACCTGTTAGGTAGGCCAGTGCTCCTCAATACCTACGTAATAAGGATTTTTAAATAAGAATATCACAATACTCAAGACCATGATACATTTATCAATTGATAGCATATGCATTAGAGCCTACTCTGTGTCCATGGAACATTTCGCTCACATAATGTTGGAAAACTAGAATTATGTAGACATAAATGCATAACATATAAATCAATATCCTTGATTGAGGCAGACCAACCAGAAAAAAGGTGAAACAGAAGAAAAGTAGAGTACCCAATATTTTGAGGCGAAAAGACTTATATATGGGGCTGGCTTGATCAACCTTGAAGCCCATATCTTCATACATTTTTAGCTGAAAAATAATAAAAGAGAAGATAAATGGAAAATTCATGATAGGTTATATACAGTGAAATCAGCATGCAGTAGTATAATCCTGGTAAATAATGCGGTACAGAAGAGCCTTGCATCACCTGATTTAGAAAACCATCATTGGGGCAAACAAACTCACAGCTCTGTCGCAGGGATCCTAGTGCATCTGCAGGCATGCATAAGTAAGAGAAAGAACCAAAAAAAAAAAAAAAAACAGGTAAATGCTGAAGCAACAAAGGATTGCCCAATCTCCTATCCTTTCAGTTGACTTGAATTACTCATATATATTATTCATTTTATTTTACTTGGAACATTATACAAGCTACTCAAAAGCTCTTGTTTTTCTAGACCTTATAAAATTTTTTCCAAAGAAATAAGAAAGGCAAATACTTGAGCAACTGAGCATGTATAGTCCAGTTTCTGTTCTTCATTTTGTAATCCCAATGGCTTAAAAGCTTTTCTATCTTCAACTGTTTAAAGTTTATATACTAAGCATGCCAAAAACTACTATTTACCCAAGTCATAGAAACAGTAATGTTGGATTTCCAAAATATAACAGCTATGATGATGATAAAGATATATAGACTGACAACACTTTAAACAAGCAATGATCTGCTCATACCTTCTTGCGATAACTGTTCTGTTCTCATAAGATATGCTGTAATGATAGCTGCACTGCAACAAACACATGCAAACAAGGGTGTAAACCCTTTTAAGCTTGACAATTCAGAAAACTGAAAAAGCTATTTGTATCTTATGACTTACATGATGATGCTGTGATTAAAGAAAAACAAGCACACATACAAACCAGAAAACGTTCATAGTTCTGCCACTTTCTAATAGAATTTGAAAAACAAGTCAATTATTTATGCAGAATATAATATAAGATTCTACTTTAGTTTACGAGCCTCTTCTGTACGTCAAATTGTTTCACTTTCTTGGTCCATGCATCAAACCGTTAACCTGGTTTATCAGACCATTATCAAGCAACAAAAAAATGTTCTCAACACCATCATTTTCTACACTGATGGATTTTCTAGAACTCCTCCAATGAAAAATCTTTATTTCTTTGCTCCCATCCCAATAGCAACATGGCATTGAAAGATAAATGGGAACTACATAACAAGTTGTTCCAATTGAGCTGAAACACGGTATTCCGAAAATAGGTACCTTCTTTACTTGAGCTAACTACACTGAACTTAACTCATTTCGCAACGAAAATCAAACAAAAACTTGCATACAAAAACGAAAGAGAGAATTGAGATATCAATATGTACCTTCTAGACACACCAGCAAAGCAATGCACCAAAACAGACCCCTCTTTTCTACTCTTATCAATAAAATCCAAACACACCTCCAAATAATCCAGCAAATTCTCACTCTCCATATCCCTAACAGGAACCCCCATTCTCACCAGCTTCAAATCCTTCCCCGCATATTCCAACAAGTACAGCAGCTTACCCCCGGAGCCATCATCCTCGGAGGCGGAGGCGCCGCCGCCGCCGGCGTAGACCTTGGTTATCTCCTTGGTGGGGATGGTGAGACCCTTCTTGTATTCGGAGAAGAAGGAAATCGAGGCGGAGCTGAGGACGGAGAGAATATGAGTGACGGTGGCGCTGCCGTTCTGGAGTACGTCGACTGCGTCGGTGATGTTGCCGATGAAGAGATTCTCGCGAACGAGGTGCGGCATGATCGCCGGTGAACTGTTTTGACTGATTAAAAAGGTAAAGCTCGCTCTGGGTGGTGCTGTTCAACTTTCTTAGGAGGGGGACTTTATTATCTCTCTCTCACACAAAAATATATTCCTATGTATGTGGGGGTGCTACTAGCCTAGTACCTTGCCACGTGTATTGTTTATCACATAAAAAAGACTATTTTGTGCAAATATCTCAACTCCCTTGGTCTCGGTGGCTAATTGATCATTTGTAGTACTAGAACCCCCTAATGGAATGAAATTGTGTGATGTATTTTGTAATACCTGCAGAATATTTGAAAATGGAGAAATACGTGTTTGATGCCTCTTTTAAGTTCTCATTATGTTCCTATTTAACTTAATAAATAACTTATCTTTAATGTTGCTAATAAATGGATTGAATCCCAAGTTAAATTAACGATTAAATTCAGTTTACTACCTTAAATTTTACATTGAAAATCATGTCAGTCCCTGATGTTTTAATTTCATCAACAACACCTTTATGCTTACCAAATTAATCAATCTAATCTAGTTTGTCAGTTTTCACCATTGTTGACGTGACTCAAATATAATCCACCTTTTTTATGAAGTGGCATTGATTTGCACCTCACCAAACCAAGCACATTTATGCTGCCACACTACCGTTAGGTTCAGTAGCTAAGCAAAACTTAACACGCGTCCTAGAGATAAGCATGGCATGTTAAGTAAATAAGTTTATAAGATGGAAGCGCAAGGGAGAAGGAGAAAGAGACAATATGTAATAGCCAATAGCAAGGAAAAATACTGTCTTAATATATAATGATTCCTCTTTTGAATTCAATCAAGGATCTCATAATGTTAATTAAGTCAATATATTAAAATTGCTAATTTTACATCAACAAGATTGCAATAATTTAGATTACAATTAATATGTTGATTTTTATTGTTAATTGTGTAGAATATATTAAATAAGGGTATGTTAGGAATGGAAAATTTAGGTGTTGAGTCAGTAAGATAGAAAATGAAACAAATCTAACGTGGCAGCTGAGTCATAGGACTGCGATTAATAAAAAAATTCATCCGAACTACATCCAATATGGGGTCTGAATTTTGGACTTAAATCAAAGGGTGCGTCTATTGCCACCCTATCATTTTCTTAGTTCACCCTACAAACATTTAAATTATTGAAAGACTATATTGTAAGGAAAAATTAAAAAATAACCAATGAATTAAATAGAAAGATTACTTAATTTCTCATTGGATAACATTAATCTTCATCTTCTTCACCCAAATTTCCATTTATTACTATTTTTTTTGTCTTTTTTTGTTACCTCTTCATCATGAATTCGTTATTTAATTCACAAAATCATTAGTGTTAACTACGTACAAAATCTTTGCAATACCTTTTGTGAATACCGAAAGTAAAAATTTAAAACACGAAAGAAAAATCTTAATATCTTCTTTATCGCTCATAGAGTCATAGTTGTTAACTAACTAATCTTTTGACATAGAATGAAATAGATGAACATTGAAGCAGAAAGAAAAAATTAAAAAAAAGGAAGTAAATTAGATTATGATTTTGTTAGGAAACTTTAATATATTATAATTTTTTTATTGGTATAAATTAACTGTGAGATTTTCATTAAAAAAAAAATCTCTTTTAATGTCATATAAGGATATTCTTGGGAATATAAATGGTTACATAAGTAAATTTAATAATTGAAATTAAAATGTAGGGTGTAATGAGTAAGTAGGGTGAACAAAGAAAATGATAGGGTGTCAATAGCCGCACCCTAAATCAAATTAACTCTAAATTGAAAACCTTTCAACGAAAATTGGGCATATTAAAATATTATATGACACAATTTAATACTAACAAAACTAGAGCAAACTAAAACTGAGTTATGTGCACTCTTTGCTAGTTGGTGCTTATTAGAATACAAGTCTCCTGTAGAGATTTCTGATATTATTTCAGAAAATACTCTAGATGCTTATTGTAATAAGGGGTTTAGGCTCAATGTCCCCCCCTTGTATTCGACAGTTTCATTAATCAAGGTTTGAGAGCAGCCGCACCCGCTCTTTATTCAAAAAAAAAAAAAAAAACTAAGTTATGTTTGAAAGGAATAAGAAACTGAAATCTAAATAACATAAAAAATAAATTACACAGAACATAACTTCATCAGCACACCTAGCTCATTCCATTATTCTCCTATTCATGTGCACAGTACTTGGATCTAACACTGTTGTAGGAGTGAGTTTTCGTCATCGCTACTCATGATCAGTACGGCGTTCATCTTGGCTAAATTTAAAAACATATAAAAATGTGTATACATTAATAAGTAAAACCACTAAACCAGATGCTTCTAGCATCTTTCTACTTTTTGTTCATCCAGAGTTCAATTTTTCCAATTGGTAAAACCGAGCTAAACGTTGATCGCAAAATAGAATCTCACTCCCATTAGCTGCAATTGCATTATCCCTTCTCTCAAAGATCAACAAATTATAGGCCCGGTCTTTAATCATCGACTTCAACTTTGATATATGTCATCTGAAGGCATTATTGGCATAGTGAGATAGGCCCGGTCTTTCACCATCGACTTCAACTTACAAAGCGGTCTCATAGAGTTGGCTGTAACACCCTGTAAACACGAAAATCTGAAAACAAACAAAATGCAGACATGTGTACAATAATAATAATTTTATTAATTTAAGTGCGGGTTACAATCTTTGGTAATCCTCTTATTCTATCTCCGACAATAAATTTCACTCAAGGGCTTAACGCTTGATCTTGAGTGGTACGATGATCACCAGAGTCGACACGTGACGAATGTTTTGACTTGAGGTTGGTGAGGAACCGGCTATTTGGCAGCTTGAGGGTTCTTCACACGAGCTTGGGAGGCTTCTGAAATTTTGAGAGTATTTTCTTCTCTTTTTTGGCTGAAGTTCTTCTCTTGATTTGAGATGGGGTATTTATAGTGTTGGTGTCTCTCTTAATTTGGAATGCCTTGATGACACATAATTAATTGTATTTTCCTTAATAACATAATCAAATCAATTAGCCTTAATTAATTGATTTAATCACCACCATTAAGGAATTATCCAATCAATTTGATGGCTGACTGTAATTGTATTTCATTAATAACATAATCAAATCAATCAGCCTTAATTAGCTGATTTAATCACGATCATTAAGGAATTAGCCAATCAATTTGATGGCTGATTTTAATTGTATTTCATTAATAGTATAATAAAATCAATCAACCTTAATTAACTGATTTAATCACGATCATTAAGGAATTAGCCAATCAATTTGATGGTTGATTTTAATTGTATTTCATTAATAGCATAATCGAATCAATCAACTTTAATTAACTAATTTAATCATGACTATTAAGGAATTAGTCAATTAATTTGATGACTGATTTTCTTCTTGATTATCAATTTAAATAAATTGACATCTAATCAGCAGACGAAATTTAATACTTGATTTGACTCAGAATCAATTGATTTAATTTGATTGATCCGCTTTAATATCAGCTGATTAAGTCGAAACAAATTTATTTATTGTCGTCGGCCTTTTTGTATGCCGCCACGTGTCATTCCTTGAGTCCACTTGGTTTTGCTTACTCATAAGCCACTTGCACATTTTGTGGGACGCACATGCAGACTAAATTTGTTTGGTCATAATTTTAAGTGTTGACCGAATTATTTAATAAATTTTATTTTCATTAAATTTTTGGTGTCTACAAATGCCCCCACTTCAAGGTGTGACTTGAAGTTTGAATTTGACTTCTTCTTTTTTTTTATACGAAAAGACTATAAATTAAAGATTGAAGCCTCTATGGCATCCCGAGTTTACAACGTCAAACATTAAGGCTCTTGAAGCCTCCAAAGGGACTCTATTTGTCCACACATTTCCACTAGTACAGTTGTGGCCTAGATTAGCTAAGGCATCAGCTACAAAATTTGCTTCCCGGAAGATATGTCGAAAGGAGATTGAGTTGAATCTTGTAGCAATGTCTTGGATATCTTGAACAATTTTTTTTTTAGAACTTCAAAGATGTAGAGATTCCCTTGGAATCTTGATTTAAAATTATAGAGAGTCTCCCGAAATCTTGATTGAATTTAGAGATTCTCTTGCAATCAGGATTTAATTTTGCAAATATGACAAGAACTCCAAATGAGCAGGTGACAAAGCTCATAATATAAGAGTATTTTTGTTAAATATTTATGAAATAAATCCTTAATTTTTCTAAATAAAATATTTATTCACCAAATTTCAGCGATCAATATATTGGTGTCATATATAGCAAAAAATTTAGAATTCCTGCCATATTTTACTAGAGTCTCAACTAGGAAATTCCTTACGTGAATTACTCTTGCCTTTCAATATAAATAAAGGCCCCCCTCCAAACTCATCCTTCAACATTCAGTATTGGTGCTGGCAAGACTTGGTTGACTATAACTCTCAAATTTGCAGCCCAGTCGTGTCGTGTGCAAGGTGATTTGTTGTTTACTCAATTCTTTATTATCAGTCAAGGTGGTCACTTATTCTGTCTTTCTCTATCTTCTGAGTTCTGACAGGATCTTGATTTCTTTAATTTGAGAATTTCACGTGTCGTTGGTGCAATAAGGGAGACTGAGGTATGTCTCTCTCTCTATCTTCTTTTTCTTTCATACTCTGCCCTGATCTTCATTGAATATGTCTTGACCTTCTGACATGATATGGACCCATAGCATGGTTCTTTTTCTTGGGCTTGCTTCCCTTTGAGAAATCCTCTTGCTTTCCCATATATATATATAGGCATGTATGTACCTTGACGATAATGCCCTTTTTTTTATAATAAAACAATACTACTTTTATAATAACATTGCGGAAAACAAACTCCTAGCACCTAAGAAATTATTTTTATATTAGGTATTTCATGGATTTTGCACATGATAACAGTATGAGAGGACCATCACAAAACCTCTAGCAGAGGAGCCGACTGCTGTTGGTAACTCTTTTTGCTGTAGATCCATTTCGGAACCACATATCTACTGGGTTATGTAGTAGAGAGAATTGTATGCACTGATAGTGTAAGTGCACTGTACTTACATTGTCGTTTATTTTAATCTTTAAAAAAATAACAGTCACTCATTTAATTCACTCATTTAATTCACTCCTTTATATATTTTAATATCAAAAAAATTACATTCATTCATATTACAAGTACCTATGCACTGACTGTGCATGAAATACACTCTCGGTTATGTAGTTACAATGTTGAATCCATAGTTTGACCCTGACACACTTTTTTTTCTTTTTTTTTCGAGTTCGAGGAATGATTCTCTTTTTCTTAATCATTCACTCTGTCACATGCCCCACACTCTTCTTTCTCATGATGCCGCAGCCACCTCTTTTTTTTTTCCACATCATGCATGCATTTTGAAAGTTGTTTAATATATATATATATATATATATATATATTCCCCTTTGTTTTCAGGGCTTTGTGATAGGCTTGCTGCTACTAGTGTGTTGCTTCTCGAGGGAACTTGAGGCTACCCATGAAAGGAACATCCAATGCAAAGAATGACTCACAGAAAATTGACTCTACAGGTACAATTCTTAACTCTTGTGTATTTTCATTGCATTTTAAGCCCTTTTTTTTTTAACTGATGATACATACACAGGTCCACTCACCAAGGTGCATCCTCCCAAGTCTTTGAACACCATAGCCTTTTCAGAGGCCTCTCTTGGTGGAGCTGCTATTATAGATGCTAGTCAAAGACTTCGTGATATTCGTCAACAAGCTGCTACCGCAGTTTGTGAACAAATTGAAGATATGATAATGAAGCACTCCTCAAAGACCATTCTTTCCAGCAAGGGGGAACTTGATAAGCTGATAGCTGAGCTTAGTAATTATGGGATTGATCCTTCATCTGTAAGAGGAAAAGTTGAGGGATTGTTGACTAGTGCTAACCAATACAACTTGGCACGGCTTTCTTGTTCACGCAAGGCTACTCTAGGCACACGTAATCAACGTCTGGCTGACATAGAGTCAGAAATTGCGAAGGTCACTTCAATTCGTCAAGCTGACTTTGATCATCGCCAATTTGCATTCAAGTCTTTGGAGAAATTAAAGGAGGAGCAACGAAAATTGGAGCAAACAGTGACTTTACTAGACGAGAGACTTCTACTACAAGAGAAGAAGCTTGTCGACCTAGAAAAAGAGAAGACTCAAATCCAAGAGACCCCCGAGGTGACCACTGCAGAGCTTGAGACGACAAAATCATTGTGAGATATTTTTGAGAGCCACCGCAATAGCTTCAAGGGTTTGACTTGGGTGTAGAGAGCTGTTCTCCACTTCGTAGTCTATGATGATTTTTCACTTTCCTTTATTACTTGTAATAAGTCAAACTTTGACAGTCATAACTTATTATGGAAATAAAGTACCATTATATTTATTTACTTTATGAATGGTAAACAAACCTTTTATTTTTATTTGATATGACTAAACTTGAGATTGTTATTCCCAAGCTGCCTACGTATCCTTCTAATGAAGGAATCAAGTCATTACGTAGTTCAAGTGTTTATGGATGAAGTGAAATTTTTTTTTTTTTTTTGTGTGCCATGTGCAGTTTAGGCTCGTGCTGGCTAGGAGCGTCTTCTTACTTTCTTCAAGCATAGTACCTTTTCAAGAACTTTCCATATATGGGGCCAATTCTCAGGCCATCTTCAGCCACAATTTTGTAGGCTCCATTGGTGTAGACTTCGCTGACGACATAAGGTCCATCCCACTTTGACTTGAACTTAGGACCGGTCTTGTGTGTCATGATGATAGGTTTGCGCACAGAAAGAACTAGGTAGTCAACTTGAAAGGATCAGGGTCGAACCCCTTTATTGAAAGCTTGTGACATTCGAGCTTGATAGCATTCCAAGTGCTGCTGCGCATCAAGTCTCTTTTCATCTAAGGCTTCCAACTCTTGAAGGCGTAACTTGCCATTCTCTTCATTAGTCAGTCCTTCTTGCAAAGCAATCCCTAGAGATCGAATTTGTTTCTCTAAGGGTAAGACCGCTTCAACACCATATACAAGGGAGTAAGGTGTAGCTTTCGTGGGAGTTCTATATGTCATCATGTAGGCCCAGAGCGCCTCGCCCATTCTTTCATGCTAATCCCTTTTTGTTTTGCTGACAACTTTCTTCAAAATATTACACAATGTCTTGTTGAATGCTTTAGCCAAACCATTAGTCGGGGCATTGTACATAGAAGAAAAGTGTATCTTGAAGTGATATTTCTCACAGAGTTTCTCCTTTGACACTATTGGAAAAGTACTTGGCATTGTCTGTGACGATGCAACACGAAACACCATATTGTTGGATGATATTCCCTTTGATGAAGTCTACAATATTTTCTTTCTTTATTTCCTTAAGCGGCATCACCTCTGCCCACTTTGAAAAGGAATCCGTAGCTGCTAGAATGTGTGAGTGACCGGCGGAGGATTTTGGAGTTATGGGCCCCACACATCGAAGGGGTAGGAAGCAATCGTTGGATGCAATGGCTCTGGTGGTTGATGGATGAAGTTTGCGTGAAACTAACAGGCTTGACACCTTTGTGCATACTCCATGCAATCTTTCACCATGGTGGGTCAATAGTAACCCATCATCTTCACTTGAAAGTGGAGCTTAGGACCTGACTGGTGAGCTCTGCATACTCTTGAATGAGCTTCCTCCATAGCCTTAGCAACTTCCTCTTTCCCCGGACATCTAAGAAGCAATCCATCGAAGGATCGTCGATAAAGAGTCTCCTTGTAGTAGAAGAAGCGTGGAACTCTTCGTCTTATGTCTGAGCGTTGCTTTGGGTCATCAGAAAGCTTATTTCGCTTGAGGCAATCAATCAATGGGTACCTCCAGTCATCAACATCGATCACGTAAATAGAGACAACATTGTAGTCTTCATGCCAAAGCTCAGAGATTGCTGGTACGACCCATCATTGGCAGATTGGAAGGTGTATGATTTTATCCTCTGATAATGCCAAAGCTGCTGCTCAGTTGGCCAAAGCGTCTGCCGTTTGATTTTCTTTTCTTGGCATATGCGTCAGTGTGACAACATCAAAATGAAAATAAGGAACTAAATCATCTTTCTTCACTTCATAGATAGTTACCAAAAAATGAAAAAGAAAAGAACAATATGCAGGGAGTACAAAGGGATTTGTTTATTGTAAAGAGGTTGCAAAAGTGGATCCCATATTATCAATAGGGACACATATCTGTGCCTTTATTTTCTGTAAGGGACAAATATGGACTTGTGTGCCTATTGATCAACTATAGAAACAAATACTGGATTTGTCCCCAAATATGTCTGCCATTTGGGCATATTTCTAGTAGTGTAAGTAGTTAAACCCTAGCTGAAATTGTGTACAAACTATGTAGTTAAATTTAATGTGAAGCATGCCATGAGTTTAATTATGGGTCTTTGCCCAAAAGCATCAAAATGAGCCAAATTTTTCCCACTTACCCCACCAAGAGATTTTTGTTCCCACATACACAATTTCACACTAAATGACAATTTTGCCCTCAATTCAATTAAATAATTACTTCAACTGCCTCTCTCTCTCTCTTTCTCTCTCTCTCCAGAAGCCGACGACAACTCAAAACCCACACCTCCGAGCCTGAGTTGCTCCACGACGGAGTCTCCAATGCCGGAGGGTACCAGAATGGCCGGAAAATTACTGCATAACCTGGAGGCCATTGTCGAGTTGCTCCCGGCCTCGTCAACGACGCTCTCGGCCTCTACTCCAATCGTTTGCCAGAATCACTAGCTGCTCCGATCGTTCTGCAGAACCATCAGTCGTCTTTGCTGCTCCGATAGGGCTCGTCGACGACACAGAACCACCAGCCGCCATCTTTTTGCAGAACCCGATCCGGCACGACGCTCTCGGCCTCTGCTCCGATCGTTTTGCATAATCACTAGCTGCTCCGATCGTTCTGCAAAACCATCAGTCGTCTTTGCTGCTCCGATAGGGCTCGTCGACGACATAGAACCACCAGCCGCCATCTTTTTGCAGAACCCGATCCGGCGAGGACCCGATCCGGCGGAGTATCAACACCTCGATCTCTCTCCTCTCTCTGTCACCGCCGTGGTCGCCAGCATTCAAGGTTTGTTTTCCGATGGCACAGACATCATCCACGACCCCAGCCTCGCCAGAAGTAGTCGGGTCTGCAACCGGAAAGAAGGGAGAAGAGGATTTGGGTGCCCAGATCATTTTCTGGGTGCCCAAATAACGATTTTTTTTTTTTAAGTAATGGGGCAGAATGGAAGGGAAAAAAAAATTGAATGTTTATTGGGGGCAATAGATGTCTATTGGAGGGCAATAGACGTTTTGAATTGATATAATTTCTTCAATTTTTTCTTTAATCAAAGTTTTATTTGTCTAATTTTAGAAATATTAGTTCTAATTCCGGCGACTGAAAGTCCTATGGGGAGGCAATAGACGTCTATTGAGGGGCAATATATGGCTGATAGTTGTCTATTGGGGGGCAATAGACGTCTATTGGGGGACAATATATGGTTGATAGTCGTCTATTGGGAAGGCAATACATGGTTAATAGACGTCTATTGGGGGCCAATACATGGTTGATAGACGTCTATTGCCCCTTTATTGGGGGGCAATAGACGTCTATTAGGGGGCAATACATGGCTGATAGTCGTCTATTGGGGGGCAATAGACGTCTATTAGGGGGCAATAGACGTCTATTGGGGGCAAAAAAACTTTCCGGTGGGTGGTAGCCGGTGATCGGAATCAAGCGGCCGGTGACCGGATTCCGGTGAAAAAATTGGCCGGATTCCGGAGAAGTTGGCCGGAATCAGGCGGCCGGTGACAGGAATCCGGCTGCCGGTGATCGGACTCCGGCGAAGTCCCCTATGGTTTCTCTCTCTCTCTCTAAGTAACAAAAGTGAGGGTAAAATGGTATTAAAAAAAAAATAAAAACAAAAAAAAAATCTTAATGGGGTATTAGGGAAGACCTCCTTAGAGTGTTTTGGGTAAGAGGGAATTAAAAAAACTTAGTGAGGTAAGTGGGAAAAAAATCTCTAAAAATGGTGTAAATGGACAAAACCCTTTAATTATTCATCATTTATGCATCTACAATTTATCACTAAGGTTAGTAAGTGATGATAATTTCATGGAAGTATGCTAGGCTTGACAAACTTAGTAAACTAAAGCATGTCGCAAATGTAGAAATGGTAATCTTATGATATAAAAAAAAAAAGGTTGCTTTGGGTACCTTACAATTGGGCTTATCATGTGAGTGTGGGTTAGATTTCCGATAATCAAGGAATTGGTAGAAACTAAAAGGTTTGTAGGAGAGTTATTTTTTATAAGATTTGGTTACTTAGGTTTGGCACAAAATAGGTTAGGTGTGATGCCTTACAATCCCTTTCATCTCATTTGATCAAATCTTTTCCACTTTCTTAGTTTATCAACTTTATTTGAATCAATTGAAAAGCCAATTCACTACTTTACCTTGTTAGTATCACCCTTAGTAGTCTTGGCCGGTCTAAGCTATTGAACACTTAGATAATGGTACACTTGCATGCGTTTTCTAGGTTTCTTTTGCGGTAATCTAGTTAGGATAGAGCTTCCCCCATCCCTTGGTTACGATGCTTCAGCATCTCATCCTGATATTGGCCTTCTTCCTCTAATCCTAATATGCCACCCCTCCATTGTTGGACTGAAGAGAGTAAAAAAAAATTCGATGAGCAAAAAACAAAAAAACATTGGATGGAAGGAGCACTGCAAAACTTTGTCAGTCCTATCATAAAGATAGTCGTCCGCTTTTTTATTCTTTGACTCATTCCACGCACTTCACTTTCAATCCGCACGTTTTCTTTCCTCCATTGAATTGTCAAACATATACAGTAGACTCCAGTCTCCAACAAAACTGATGAGTTATAGAAAAATCAGATGAGTAATGTCAATCAGCTAACTACACCTATCCTTGATCTTTTGTTTTTTAGGGTGACTTGTCTAAAGTCTAAACATGCAAAGATTCAGAAATTCCGTTGTCCCATCAATCATTAATGTAGGAACAACAATCATTAATGTTGCCATAACTACCTTATTGGGGGGCCATGCAAAGTTGCAAACTCTTCACTGAACCACTCACTCACGTGGTATAGATAAGGAGTTGAATTAAAAGGCTTCGAAAATACTTTTTCCGTTTTAGTCTAATTGGTCAACAAAAGCAACACGTTCTTGATTCTTATTAAATTGCTCAAAAAAAAGGAAGGGGGTTAGTATAAAATTTTTGAGATATTGTTTTTCTGTAGTATCTGTATGGTTCCAAAGGGTCGTTTATATAGTGATGGGTTTGGGACAATCAGCTCGAGAGGGCAGGGAAAGTTGTGTAACACTCCATTTTCATAGTATTTGTAAAATGGTCTTTTTAAATGTACTCAATAAATTTCTATGTAGACCCAACAAATTTATTTATTTATAAATATTTTTAACTAAATCAGCTCATTTCTCAAACTGCCCTCATCTTGTACTCAACAAAGAAACAAAAGCCTAGTTCCAAGAAAGTCGGAGCGAAGACCTAGAAACCAAAACACCGTATAACTTTTCAATGGCCCGTCCGGCGGCGCGTCCATGGGACGTCGTCGTCGGACGGGTGATTCGTTTCTGTGAGTCTACCGGCGAGGTACAGCGAGCTTGGGGCCGAAGCAGAAGGCTGGGATCGGTTGAGTCGCGCTCGGGGAGGGTAAGGTTGGCGGAGGTGCGCCTCCTTGATCGTTACCGATCTGTGCTTCGGCAAAGGATACGAGAAATGGTGGAGAGGCGGAGGGGTGCTGGTGTTCGGTGGGGAGGATCTCAGATTCTAAGGTGGGCTATGGTCGCTGGTTCCCCTGTGGTGGGGTGGAGGAAAGCTGATAGAGGTCGTATTCGATCTTGTCTTGGGTCTGGTATCGATTTAAGATCCGGATCCAAGGAGATCCGGCCGGCGATGTCAGTCGGTGGCCATGGGAGGCGACGTAATCCGCTAGAGGCTGAGGTGCATCCCGGCGGCAATGGTGGGCGAATTCCGATCCGAGCGGCAAATTGGCTGGGTTTGTGGGCTTTTTGGGCTTGCCCTATTCTCTTGGGCCTCTTATGGTGGGCTGAGTTTTTATTTTCTATATGGATTAAGTATTTTACTTTTTATTTCAGTTGTTTTGTCAGTTTAATTAAACGAGGCTTTATGCCGGCAATAAGTCTCTATCGTGTCACGGTAGAGCGACGTGGGCTCTGTCCCGGACTGCACACCTTGTGTGTCTTGTCTGCTCTAGTTAGGCGGCGAGTTCCTAAATGGTCGCAACCTCCTAGTGGCAGGATGAAACTAAGTGTCACCGGACGCGTTTTCCGGTGGCAACATAGTGGGAAAGCTGATCTTATTAGTATATTATGGCTTCAAGTAAGCATTTACTTTCCGGTATGTCACCACCTCTGTAAAGCGAATAGAGTAGTCAAAAGTGCACTCTTCGCTAATTGGTGCATGGTAGAATACGAACTTTTTGTTGAGACTCTTGTTATTATCTCGAGTAGTTCTCTATATGCTTATTGTAAATTGGGGTTCAGGTTTCATGTCCCCCCCATGTATTCTGCAGTTTCATTAATGATCAAGGCTTAAGGGCAGCCGTACTGGCCCTTTTTCAAAAAAAAAAAAAGAAAAAAAAAGAGAAAGAAACAAAAGCCACGTTTGGCACACCTGATTGGAATGGATTGGCATCGATGATTGATTGGATTAATCATGGATTGGCATCTTTACAAAGACACGCCCTTAGAATATGGTCTATCAAAAGTTGGAGACTGAACATTAGTTTCCGGAAAACAAAAAAATGGAAAAGAATGTTTAAGGAAGCTATTGTGAACTTTCTCAAGAACAAGGTAGGGATGCAGCATGATCCAAGTGAAAGCTACAAGAAAAAGAATTGCCTAATATTGGTTTGGTACTTCGATTGAAAGTAACAACTAATATGAGGTAACAGAAATCCTTTATATAAACTTTTTATTGTGAATCAAGAACTTAATGAAAATAGAATTTGACAAGTACAAATCTATAGGAATTGGTTGTTTCCTCAAAACATGTAATCACCAGACTAAGGCATGGTATCAAAGACCTTTTCTTCTATATTCTTGTTTTGATTAGATTCGTTAGTGTGAATGTGTAATGGAAAAGGAAACCTGGATCAGACCAATAACCAAGATTCATATATATAACCAAGATTAATAAAACACCAAATTATCATTAAAGAATGAACTTTATATTTCATCAATCACAAATTAATTTACATGAAGAAAGAGATGAAAAAGAACAAACGTAGATATTTTTCTTTCTTTCTTTCTTTTCTTGAAATCAACAACAAATGTTAATCTATAGATTCTTTACTAGCTAAGTAGGAAGATTGAAAGCCACCACCAAGGTTGATCATACTGTGCACTATGATACCAAACCCATGATGCCATGTAGGGGTGATAAAATATGAACCATTGAGATCTGCTGCCTCGAATGGGTCTAAAGTAGTATATAAGTCACTTCATGCATGCAACTTCCATACTCAGAAACCGACGTACACATTAATTCTACATCTTCAACTTCAAACAAAGCTAGCTTATTTTCCTTGTAACCAGAATGGCTACAACATCTGCTATGCAATCAATTCTTGGAAGCTCCGTAGCTTATGGAAGAGTTGCAGGCAAGAACAGATCTGTGAACTTGAAGATACTGTTCCGGCTAGTTATGCAGTGGCGAGCTATTTCCAATCTAATCCAAGTCAGTCATCGATGCCAATCCGTTCCAATCAGGTGTGCCAAACGTGGCATTTGTTTCTTTGCTGGGTACAAGATAAGGGTGGTTTGGAAAATTAGGTGGTTTAATTAAAAATATTTATAAACAAATAAATTTGCTGGGTCTACATAGAAATTTGCTGGATACATTTAGAAAGACCCTTGTAAAACTCCAATAATCTTGTCTACTTCTTTCTTTTTAACAATAGAGAAGAGATGAAATAAGGTCCACGCAGGAATTGAAATCCAGCTAACTTAGGACTCCTTTTTTATTTTTTATTTTTTTTATGGTGAACTTCACCAATATGTGGCAATTAATCTTCCTATAAATTTTCCATTTTCAATTTGACATGTTTTGATTGTTAATATGGAAGTGAGCATATATTGCACACTCTACCATAGATAGACTGTTTCCCAACATTGCAGCGGTCTGGTTTAATCACCCCAGGGAATAATTCAGTGAGGAAGATAGTGGAATATTGATGTCTATGTTGAGATTGGTGTTCATTCTCATGCAAAAAGAAGTAATGACCCACAAGTATTAATGTGGTAACTATATTTGACAATTGACATTTCACCTAGTGCATATGTGGGTAGATTGGCATGGTGATGTATGTGAATGTATTAATTGTTGTAGGCTATTAATGGTGGTAGCATGTTGAATGAAGACTAGCTTGGACTTTGTTGCCACCCACTTCTCTGAAACTTCTGCTATCCACTTCGGGTGGTTATCCACATGGGCCTCTTTGCCATTGATCTGTGACCCGCACAAATTTAATGCTTAATTTCAAGTCATAAGTGTCTCTTTTATAGTACTGCGCATTTGGGATCACCGAAAGTAGTTCCTCTATAAAAGCAGGACCCCTCTGAAAACCACCAAAACAACAAAAAGCATAAACCTGAGCACACATTGGCAATCACCTTGTCATAAAATATATCAATTCCGTAACCAACAAAAGCTAAAATGACATTGAAAACAAGTAAAAGACCAATACATACAGAAGAGTTAAATCGGCAAGTGGTGATCAATTTCTTCGGATTCGATTCGCGCTTCAAAAGTGCACTAAACTCATCCGCATCATTTATAACAAACAACTGCAAACTCGCTAATAACCTGCCACCATACATCTCATCCTTCTTCCCAATTAGTACTTCCCTCTTCAAATGCTTTTAACATCCTATTCAGTGACCACTTGCTGATTTGCAGGGATAAGAAATCAAAGCGACATTCTTTCATAGTTTCTGAGTTCAGTATTCTTACAATCATCTTCATTGAGCACCATTTCAGCACTTCCTGCAGTCTCTCCCTGAACTTCGAATTGGCACTGATCATCTACGGCTTCATCGTCTAATAAAAATAAAATTGAGTTAATTGAGTTGAACGCAGGAAACGATTTTATTGTTAACACCCCCATGGCATTCATGCCTTATTTTTATAACTTAAGACAAGAAAAAAAGTACAAAACCTCAAATTGCATATAAAGCCAAATATAGCAGATATAGGCAATGGCATAGGAAATTTGAAAATGTTCATTATTCACTACCAAATTTTGTTCACTAGGGGACACCATGAACAGATTGCACAATAAATGAAGTTTATATGCGAGTTTACTATGCTACAAGAACAACTAAAGAAGCTTACCATTTAATTAATCAAAACCATCGGTATTAGAGAGATCATCCAAATCCTGATTGTTCTTCACCTTCTTTCCTTTTCCTTTCCTCAGTTTCTTTGTCTTTTTCTTGTCATTGGCCGCTTTGGTCAAGTTATCTAGTGAAATGACAAGAGCAAACCGCACTGAGTTCATTTTGAATGCAAAATTCTGACCAAGTAATTAACAAGTTAACATTTAACAAAGCTAGAACTCCACTTTACCTTCAATAGAGATCTGAACAACTTTTCTCGAATCACCATTGTTCTCGAATCACCATTGTTTTCTTCTCTCTTTTTCTCTTTCTCATCTCTGAAGGTCCTGAACTTTTATCTGGAAACAATTCAACACAATATCAACTTTTCTATACTTTATTCTCTTCTCATCATAAACCTACAGAGCAAAACTTCAACTTTCCAGGCCGAATTATCCAAGTGTCTCTGTCTACTACATAATGGACATCAATTACACACATTCATGTATTGGTTTTTGTTCTAAAATCCAAAACCCTTTCTCTACTAACTTCATTCTATATAATCCCAGAAGCATTCAAGTCAATTCAAACAGCAAAACATTACTATAACAAAACTTGAATCAAAGTGCAAGAGATTAAAGCGACGAGCCCTTTTCAACAGGCTCCAAATTTCTCTGGGCAAGCTCCTTGTTCTTCTTCTTGTCCTTGACTCCTATCTTCTCTCTGAGTAAATAGCTCAACTACAGAACTGAGACTACCTTATCTTACTTGAAACCAATGCAAAGCAAGAAGAAGAAGAAGAGGAGGGTATCTAAACCTTAAGGAAACGAACCAAAATATGAGACCAAGTTCTGAACTTGACTAAACTTGACTGATTTCGCAGGTGTTGCATGTCTTTGGCTCATGGATTGTCTCGGATTCGAGCAAAGACTTCGACCGGGTGCATCGATGGAGATTCTTTTTAGGGTTGAGTTGGGGTTTGGCCAGAGACGAGTAGACTTTCAAGAACTAGAGAAGACGATGGCATTATGAGGTTTTGATTAGAGTTTGGTGGCTGTGATTGGATTTGGTGGAAGAAGGTGTCAGAGCCAAGGCACGATGTTGAAGCCTTGAAGAGGAGTTGAGGCTTCTGGGAGAAAAGAGAATAAGAGAAGAAGAGAAGAAATTTCCCGTCTGGAGCTTGCAATGAATGAGATTTATCTTCTTTCTGGGGCAGAAGAAATACCTAATCGAGTAGAACCCAACTCGATTAGTCAGAACCCAAATCCCTCATTTCAGTAGAATGAAAAATCCCCAAATTAAACCCAACTCGAATCCTAATCGAGTAGAACCCAAATCGAATAGAATCTAAATCCAAACTTTGAAAGTTGGTGATTTGTGATGGCTAAGTGTTTTGAGAAGATGATGAAGAAAAGCTCCAGATTTTGCATGAAGTGAAGAAAAGCTCGGGGTTTCTCTCTCAGACATGAAAAATGGCCAAGGCATTAAGTGTGCCCTCGAGTTGCCTAAGGCAATAGGCATTAATTTTTTTTTTTTTTTTAAGTCTGACAGACAACGTATAGATACGTTTACGTTGTCTGATTTGTTACACAGCTAAGGGAATGAAAGATGGAAATTTCCTGCCTCTGCAATCAAAATATTAGATTTCGCGCTTAGGCTAGTCATTTCTCATTCACACAACAGAAATAGTTCATTCTGTTGTTGGAACTTGCAAGCATAACAAACAATTGCAGCCGAATTTTCTTGTTTTGGGGGGAATGAATGTCATTTTGGAGCCATTTCCAAATTTTGTTACTCACTTACACAACAGAACATTAAAAACCATTGTATGATCATTTGCAGGTATACTCCTACAACTGTCATGCCCCGAATTTTGAATAATCAATTCAAAACCGAAACATGAATAATAACAATTACAAATAACGTCCTGAATTTTTTTCTCACAAACAACACACTTCACACCTCTGAATATTACAATAAACCAAATTCTCCAGTTATTTATTACAGCACACTCTCACCAAATCAAATTGTAAGGCTCAAATGAGCTTAACTCACCTCACTATTACAATTGCTGTAAAACTATAACAAATACTCTAACCCGCACGATCACCGCCCTGATTCTCCTGACCTACAGGATTTCCCGCTACACAATTTAAATCGTGTACCGGGATTGCAACAACACCAAACCCGGTAAGCCATGACAGCCCATATGAGTAAACAAGAAAGAACTGTTGATTTTATTAAATTTCAAATCATATTCCTTTTAACTCAACCAAAACAACCAACAATCACAACATCCACAAAGCAAACCATAATCCCCAAAATCAGTCACTAAAATCACCAACTCTTAATCACCAAAGATTAATACGGGAACTAGACTCACATCTTTCTTCTCAAAACCCCGAAAGCGTATTTATACAAATACGGTGACTGACAGACTAGAGCTCTAACTGAATCGTAGCCCATCACCTGGCCTAGGTTATGGCATCCGACATGATTGTCAATATCGTAGTTCATCAACATAGGTTAGAACATCCGATACACATACTCAAATAATCGTAGCCCGTCATCCACTTAGGATTAGAGCATCCGATATACATACACAACTTAGCCCGTCACCCGATAAGGGTTGTGGCATCTCTTACACTCAACCAATCGTAGCCCATCATCCATCTAGTATTAGAGCATCCGATTCCCTCATACTGGTCACTATGTTGACCCTAAACTCAACCAATCGTAGCCCATCTTCCACCTAGTATTAGAGCATCCGATTCCCACATGCTGGTCACTATGTTGACCCTAAACTCAACCAAAATCGAGTACAATAATATTCTTTCACACAATAGGATCAATAATTCCATGATACGTACTATTTTTGTGTATATATGTACTCAAAATACAACTCCAAAAATCACCAAATCCATACTCAATCATATCATCATTCAATACCACGTCCTCCATAAATTTCCAATATAATTTCACCAATCACTATTATCATAAATGAATATGATAAATCACGTATTCGATTTCACATCAAATAAATCATTATAAAATCACTTATTTCCATGTTACACCATTCCATATATAACCACGTAAATATATATATATACGTAATTATCCGCTCAGGGATAATCACTAATACCAACTATAGTTCAAGCATAAAAATTGTGAAATTCATTTTGTATAATTAAATCATTTTACTTACCTATGGACCGTAGTTGATCAAGTCCATATGATTTAAAATAAATATTTATTCCATAAATATTTTCACACAATGATAACAAAGTAAATTAATTAAAAGTACTCGGTTCGTAATATGAACCACGTGAGGTTTACTCACCTCTAATCCCGCTGCGTCTTCAATTTCACAATACACTCCAAAACCACTCACCAAGGAAGACCGTCAATCACCTAATCAACATGATCTCTACTTAGTCAACAACTCATAAACAAAATTAAACGACGATCCAACGGTCAGATCGCAATTATATGATGATCCAACGGTCGGATCCTCACAGATCGCCCTTAGAATCATCCTCCTAATTTATCAAGAAGATCCAATGGTCGGATCTTCCTGAATCGTCCTTATAAACATCTCCACAAAGTTTCATGAAAATCCGACGGTCGGATTCTCACAAATCGCACTCCTAATCACAATTTAGAAATTATACGAAGATCCAACGGTCGGATCTTCGCCCATGACCACACATGGTCACTGGGACAATCATACGATCATCATATCAAAACTACAAGTCCATCGGACGGTCCGATCTTCACAGATCATTAATCGAACAATCGAAATTAATCGAAACCGTAAAATTCATAACTAAATCATACGATATCCAAAAATTATGAATAATATATGCAAACGATCGTATCGAAACGTAGCATCTAAAAATGTAAAGAAATCACATTTTTAACTCCCGGAGATGGCCGGAAAATGGACGCCGGAATTTGGACAGAGCCGCCGCCGACCACCGCCAATGGTGTCGGGGCCAGGCTGCTCCTCTTCATCTCATCAAGCTTAACAACTTTTATAACTAGCAAAAAGTCTGAAAATGAACGGAAGTAGGAGAAATTACCTAAAACAGTCGTGATGGCCGGAAAATTTCCAGAAACCGGCGAAATTTGCAGAAACCGTCCAACCGATTTTTCCAAGTAAAAACTTCATCTTTTGGCCTCTATTACTTCTGGAGAGTTGTTAAGAACATCAAGCCGAACTCACTAGTTCAATAATAACTCAAAACGAAGCTCTACAGCTCGAGATATCACCATCGAAAGCTTCTGTGGCCGGAAAAATTCCAGAATCCGGCGAGCTTGAATTCCGACGTAAAAAATTCAATAACTCGCTTCGATCCCTTCATTAAAGTTGTTCAAAACTTCAATATGAGTTCACCAGCGCAAGAATCACAAGAAATGATGGTCTGTAGCTCGAGATATCCGGATTGATCGCTCTTTTTTTCCGATTTTGATCGAGGCTGGCTTCCAGCTGCCACCACGAGCAGCGCCGCCGTGCAAGGACACTTCTGGTAGTTTCAGGAGGTTGAAGTGAGCTCGAGGATGAAGTTTGGTGAGGATTGGTGACCAGTAGCTTGAGATATCAAGCTTGGAACCAAAACGAGCTCAAACCGGCCGGAGCTTCCCGCCGCCGCTTCCGATTGTTCTACAGGGCAAGGCTGCCCACCTGCAGCTGCCAAATATCTAGGCGAAGGTGTGGGACGTGGTCTGGTGTCTTGTGGTGGCCTGAGGTGGGAGAGAGAGACCGGAGAAACCGTGCTCTGTTTTTCGAATGGGTTTCGGACGAGAAAGAGAGTGAGAGTTTGAGTGAGAGAGAGAGAGTCAAAGCAGAAGCACTGCTTTTCCTTTGTTGCTCAAAACACGGAAACATGTTCCACTTTTCTTTTATCTACAGTAAACCCACTAAATGCTGCCAAAATAGGTTATTACAACAACGGAAGTAACTAAACTGTTGTCCAATTTAATGGCATGTAGGGTACAATTTGGAGCCAAATTTAACTCAATGGTAGGAGGGAAATATGCCGGTCTTTTTTTTTCATTCAGACAACAGATAATCTTTCTTTCCGTTGTGTCATCAGCTCCTAACTAGAAGTTTTAGAATTTGAGCATCTTTATACAACGAAGATTTATTAAATGTGTTGTATGATTCAATTGTTGTCAACAGACAACAGAGGATTTGTTCTCCGTCGTGTGATCACCGTTGTGTGATGCAGTTTTTGGTGTAGTGTGGGTTTTTTCATTAAATTTTATAGAAATTAGGTCTATAATGAATTCCCCCAAAAAGATTTTGTGCAATCAATATAATCAATATTGGAAATCGAAAAAATTGAGACAACCCACGTATTTATAGTGTGTTAATAAATATTGTGTATAAAAAAGTTAGAGCTTGGGGTTTGGGAGGAAATCTGCTGTCCCCAAAATCTCTATCCCTATTTTTTTCAATGCTCTTATATTGCGACACCTATCCTTAAACTTAATATAATTAACACTGTTAAGTCTCTTTTTATTAGTTTTATCGTTTAATAAAAAAAATAAAACTTGCTGATTACAAAGAACAAATTAACATATTCAACTCTACCTCTTCCTCTTCGCTGTCTATCTGTATTTTTCTTTTCTTCTTCTTTCTCTACATCTCTGCAACAAACCCAGCAATCTTTGTTCCATCACTCTAACAACCTTACTGCAGACTTTTAAGTTCATTGAAAGTATATAAGTTCATGATTTTGATTTGCCTAATAAAAAGACCAAATGACCAGATGGTTTGCCAAATGATTTTGTAGAGACGATGAGTTCTCAGTATCTACTTCTCTTTGTAATGAGGTAAAAAGAGTTAAAGAAGAGTTCAGTTTGTCATCATTTTTAGCCAAGAAACTAACCAACATAATAAGAAAGAACGAACCAAAGTCAAGGAATCACCTCCAACATTCTTCAGCATTATCTCGAATACGTAATGTGCACTTCAGCATCCCAACAATTGCAATCATAACATTTCAAAATTATGTTTCTTAAGACATAAACAATATGCCCAGTAGCTTACTACGCAATTGAACACAACAATTTCAATCCAATTTGTAATTATTCATCAATATCAAAACTTCTGACATTTGAATGAATGCCTCCATTGCAACTACTAGCCCACCAAAATTCTATATTCTTCTTGTTTGCCACAGTAATCCCCCTAAATTCTTACACCCCTGATTACATTTTCCACTATGGCTTGTGCTGACTTCGAATCAGGGGTGTAAGAATTAACCAGAGGACTTTGATATGGGGGTTGATGAGAGAGAAAGAAGGGGATGAAACTTTGATAGCAAAGACAAATATGAAAAGGTTGATGAACATAAGAGAAACAGTAGAGATATTGATTCCAAAATCTCAGTTTTCCCCTTGAGCTCACAAATTGTCACTCCTGAATAGAGTTGATGAACAAAGATGACTGTTGTGGATACGTAGAGGTGAAAGGATGCAAAACGAAGAGGTCGATCCGTATTTCGGTTTGAGTTTGGTATTTCCCATTATAACAGGACCCGATCCGAATTTCACCATGAAACTCGAATCGAGCTTGAGGGGCCTACCATAGGTAAAGTTTTACTGAAATTTAGACAAAACTTCCCCTAAAACGGGCTACCCAAATTTAACAAAAACCTGCTAAACATAAGGCTTAAATCAACTTCCATCATAAGTTTTGGTTATCAGAGCAATGCTACGAAAGTTAAGCTGATATATTACAAAAGTAGCTTAAGTGATAACCTACGGCCAAAACGGAAGCAGTGGATCCTAGTCCTTAATTCCGGAACACACGACCTCTGCAATATGAATTCTGGATAGTTCATAATCGAAGGACGTCCCAGGGAAAAGCATTAAAAACCGTTAGAGTAAGTGGACAAAAATAAATTGGTTTATTTAAAGAAAAGTAGAATAATTGGATGCTTTTCGATTTTCTTCCTCTTAAAAACTGGCATGGAGCACAAATAAAGAAGCATTCCAAAATCGCCCTTTTAAACAAAAATCCTTATTTCTATTTAAAACTTTCGATAACTAGAGGGTACTGTCGACTAGTCATCTCATGCCGTCTGGAGAGGATTGCCTATCAGATGGCTCATTGGAGGGTACTGCCGACCAGAATCTAGGAGATGGTGGTTAGAGAGTATTGCCGACTAACTGCAGATAGTTAGAGGGTACGGCCAACTAACTATCTTATGTCATTTGGAGGGGACTGCCGACCAGATAAAGCATCGGAAGGTACTGCAGACCTAAATACAGTCTGGAGGGTATTGCCAACCATACTAGTACCTGGAGGGTACTGCCGACCAGGTAAGGTATGCATGCGACCACGATAGCCTCATTATTAAGCCGCATCTTAAAACTCATTTTCTTTTAACAATCGAAAGCTAGGAATAGCAACTTATGTTTTTAGATCATAACTTTTTTGTCCGAACTCCGATTTTGGCAAACTACGTGTCCGCGTACTCATTTTAACGTATCCTACGACTTCCACAAATAATTTTTCCTAAATTGTTCGTCAACAAAAAAGTCAACTCTTCAACCACTAAATGATAAACAAAACTCTCAAAGTAAAAATCGTCTTTTACTAACGGCAAACTAGAAATAAGTTAAAGTTTTAGCACGGGGTATAACACATTATTTTTGAATTAAAAGTAATAGTTGAACTAAAAGTAATAACGGTGTTAAGTATCTGTTAGTAGGAAATGATGTGGCGAAATAACATTGGTTGGGACAGAATAGGGATTTTGGGGACAACAGATTTCCTCCCATGGGGTTTATGTTTTATAATAATGTGTAATAAATATCATGTAATAAAGTACGCTATAGGACAACTCTGTGGAAATTTTTTCGGATACCTAAGCTATGAGCCCCATAAATTTATCGAGCGAAGGTGAGATAGTTCGGAAATTATATTACAATCTCGGTAATTAAAATGGTAATTTTTCAAAGTTTTGAATATTGGAAATTATTTAATATAATGGGTTCTTGACCAAATGCCTAAATTTGGCTTACTCCATTAAAAGATTTATACGCCCACTTTCTCCATTTAAGTGTGAAATTACAATCTAATAATATTATACCTATTAACAAATTTTAAGTTTGCCACTGACACAAAAACCACATCTCTCTATTCCCCGATCCAAATCACAGACTCTCCCCCCCCCCTCTCCCCTCTTTGATCTCTCCTCCCGACGGAGTCAGACGGTCCGATCCGAAATCCGAACCGCTTTAAGTCTCCGTTTGACTCCGGCGAGTCATATTGACCTGAAAAATTTTCAATTTTAAGGCTCTAGCTCTGATAATAAATGCAACAAGTTCTTGAGAATTTTTGGAAGACTTTTCGCATGCCCGAATTATTTATAATG
The DNA here is from genome assembly GCA_024704745.1 of Rosa lucieae. NCBI lineage: Eukaryota > Viridiplantae > Streptophyta > Magnoliopsida > Rosales > Rosaceae > Rosa > Rosa lucieae. The sequence goes on from CM045492.1 coordinate 28,069,417, forward strand.
ATTTTTCAAAGTTTTGAATATTGGAAAACTTTTTGCATATCAATTGGCTTTCATTTTTTAATTTTTTTTTAAATTAAAAAAGCTACAACAATTTATCTCCTAATTTTGGGGAAGCTTATTTTTTTCATGGGATATATACCTTGCAAATTTTTCAAATATGATATAGTATATTGATTATCTTATCCTCATATAGAAATAATTTGTTCGTTAATATTTATATTATGTTAGGGCACATATGGCTTAATTATCTATCTATCTATACTATTATTAAGAGAAGAGACTTTGTTAGTCCAAATTGAAAATTTTGACAGATTTAACTCTAAAAGATTAAAAAACTTTGAGAATAAATTAAATTACAAGGATAAATAGGATAATTATAAAATATATTTTTATTAAGAAAATTAAAAAGAAATGATTCTACAACCCCCACTTTTCTCTCCCATTATTTTCTCTCTGCAATAACTATCACTAAATCTATTTTTTCTGCAATAATTACCGACTTTTTTTTTTTTTTAACAACAAAATTTTTTCATATACATGCAGAATATGTGATTACAGACTCGTAAAGCGATCGCACCGTTTAAATTCTACATCACTTGATCTTGGCCGTCAGATTACATTTTAATTTTGGGTATAAAATGCAAAGAACAGATCAGTCGAGCCCAGACGTTTAGAGGCTTCCAACCGGAGCCAACAACCCGGCGACCTGAGAATGTGATCCCAACGTATGTTCGCCGTCCGGCCATCGCACTGGTTTCATTTTCTTCGTCCTGCCGTCGCGGTCATTCTATTGGCCTTGGTTTAATCGTTAGTCGACCTCAGAGAGAGAGAATCGAAGGTTTGTCCTAGCATCGATCAATGTTTATTTCTCTCTCTCCCTTCTGTTGCTATCTCTCTCTTCACCTGTTCCAAACTCGATTTGCAGGTCAAATATTGAATAGGGAATTGAATTTGGTGTGAAAATTCAAGATCAGAGTGATCGAGTCAGTCAAATTCCTGCTAAATTCTGCAGCTGACGGTGAAATGAGTCTGGAAGAATCTTCCCTTTTCCAGTTGAACAATATTCTCTGTATCCTAACCAAAAGAATTCTTGCATCGCTAATGGTTGCCCCATTGAATCAGCTGGTAAAGAATTCTTACACCCTTTAGTCTCAACCCTCACTTAGTGGAATTTGATTGTGTTGACTTCGTCCCAAATACCAGTTTTTTTAATTCATATTGTCAATCAGTTGTAACGAATTCCACAATAAGCCATTTTACTCCTTCTTTTGCTTGGCTCCCTGCATTTTTTTTTTGTTGGTTCTCTATTAAGGTACCTACAGGTTTATTCCACTTATTTTGAGGTTTGGTTGGCTGTTTTGTTTTGTTATTTTCTTCTGTTGTCTTTCTTTTTAGTATCTAGTGTTACAAGAAAATCCAACAACTGTAAAATATGGTAGAACTTTAGGACTTGATTCAGAGTGAAAAACTTGGATACTCGTGTTTGATTGTTTTACTTAATCAACTATCATTTGTTAGTAGGTTCCTGGTGAAAATAATATACGAAACACACACTCATCCTAACAATTTCCTTCATTGTTGGAAATGTAAGGGAGTAATATTATTTTTTTAATTTCAGTGTTTCGTACTGAAGTGCAGCATGAAGAAATTTTGCATTTGAGGGACATTCCCAGAACTTTGTTGTTCATCCACTTGGAGAAGTATCTTGTATGCTGGTAATTATTAATTTCCCAGCATGCTGGTATTATTTATGTTACTATCGAATATGATTCTAGTGCCATGGTGGAGTTGCTCTCAAAACTGTGATTGGATTGTCAAAGTTCATGTTTATTGGGAGCAGGATAGTGTTGCAGATGGTCTTGCCATTATGGCTCATTCTCTGGGATTAGGCCTTCATATTCTTCAGGATCCACCTCAGTCTATCCAAGCTTTACTGCTGACTATTGGTGTCTCAAGTGTTGATCTGGAGTTTTTGTTGTGTTTGGGCCTCTGACCACCTTGTTAGCAAAGTATCATGTAAGTTTTGACATTCATAGGGGCTGATCCTGATTCAGTAGTATTTAGTACTGCAAGAAGACATTCCATGCACTAGGGGAACTCCCTCCTATCATGTCTTTCATTATTAGCTGAAACTTTCTTATATCTTTGTAGTTTATAGGCCTCAGTAGAATTCTAGTGCATATTACTACCCTCTGGTGTCAGTGATTATTTTCAACTTAATTTCTGGAGTATTGATATGAAAGACATTGAATTTGGAATGAAATTCTACATTTAGGAAGGTCAAAGAGAAGGAAAAAGAAAATGGGAAACTCAAATGGACAGAGTGGGCAAATTAACATGACTATATATTCAAGCTGGTGTCCTGGGTTCTGTTTCTGCATGCCAAAGGAAAAATCTAAATAAGCAATTCCACAGTGCTTCTCTTTCGAGATTTCATTGGTGCATGTGTCTGAAAAAGGTGCCTCAATCATTTTCAAGAGTAAACGATCCCAAAATTATGCAAGGCATGCATAGTGAAACACCAAAATTTTAAGAACTTTAGAGAGCTTGAAAGTAGGCATTATATACAGGCAAATAAGGAGACAGGGATGGTAGGAAGTGAGGCGGTATATGATGACCATAAATGCTCGTTATTCATTCTACTGTATAGTGTAAAAGGGACTGAGACACACTTAGTCTGAAGTCTAAGTTGCCAGACGACTGGACTTCTTAACAATTGGCCAGTGACACAAATTCTTAATGACATAACTTTACTTGACTTCTTCAACAAGATTCAATTTCAGTTGAGAAATGCTTCTATTTCATTCTGAAGATTTGGTTCAATTCTGCAAGAGAATATTAAGCAGAAAATTAGGTTTGCTGTTCAAATCAGAGAGGGGCTAGTTGAGGAGGTTTTGGCGGGTGATGCAGAAGCCTGTTTGCTAAATTCGTCTTAAAATGTGTCTAAGAAGAAGAGATTGGGTTCTCAATCAGAACACCAGGTTTAGTCGTATTTTTTCCACTTTCCTTGTGAATAAATACGACTGACTCAATGAACCGTTTTAATAACATCTGAATAAATTCTTGGGAGTTTTACATAATTAAATGATATATTGGATTCACCTAGTGAAAGCTGGTTTATCTGACGCACTATATTGGACTCTCCCACAACCAACTGTATCATTGGCGGATAAGGCCTTGGGTAGTGATCATGTGCTCTCTACTCTCTAAGCATCCTGGTTCCAGTCAGTACATCCCTGATTACACGTAATTCAGCTACAACTTTTCCAATCTCCATTCGTGCTTTGGGCAAATGCACAGAACAAGCAACTCCTATCCTAGCAATGGAAATAAGACACTCTTCAACTCTTCGTGTTTCATCATTTTGGACATCATTCCTATTGCTTGCAGGCTTTGTACTAGTGCTGCTTTCCTTTTCTTGAAGAAGCAACGGATCACATATTTCTTTCACACGTTCAGGCAAAGCCATCAGAACAAAATTGTGCAAGTTCGTGTCATCTGTAAACATATCATCTGTTGGCCTCTTACCAGTAAGCATCTCCAGTAACAAGATTCCGTAGCTATACACATCCCCATACGTTGAGACCGCACCTCCCATGCCGTACTCTATAAATTATTTCCGAAAAAGCATATGGATCATATAGTCATAATCATAAACAAAAATAAAGAAAAACCAACACTTGTTAAATAGGAAGAAATTGAAGAATTGATAGATCAATTGAAAATTACCTGGGGGAAAATAGCCGATGGACCCCCTTATTATATTGGAAGAACTCTCTAGTGAAGAAGTATGTGGGAGGTAGGTTGCTAACCCAAAATCACAGACACGGGCAGTCATGTCCTTTTCTAGGAGAACATTACTCGGCTTTAAATCACAATGAACTATAGGGTTGTGAAAGTGGCTGTGCAAATAATCCAAAGCATTAGCTACATCAATGGCAATATTTACCCTTTGGATAAGATTCAAATGCACCTGCACAGTGGGCACCCCAACCACAGTATGAGCTGAATAATGCAACATTTCATCTAAATTTCCATCCAACATGAACTCAAAAACCAAAGCTTTGAATTCATTTCCTTGAAAATCAATACTTGAGCAAGCAGTCACTAGTTTAACAAGATTTCGGTGCCTAATGCTTTTCAGGACTTTACATTCAGCTACAAAACTTCTAGAAGCTCTTGAACTTTGAAGGTTGAGTACTTTCACAGCAACAATTGTTTCCTCCTGTTGATCAAGAACTCCCCAATACACAGAACCAGAACTACCAGAGCCAATCAAATTCCGAGAAGAGAAGCCATCAGTTGCTTTTAGGAGATCACCATATGACAATTTTAAGAGTGAAAGATCCAATAATGGTATCACGGTTACCTTAGCTTTGGCTTTCCTTTTATTTGATCTATAAAGGGGCACACAGCAGTGATAGCACAACACCAAAATACTTCCAACGGCCAAAGAGAAAACTGAGAAGACTAATGTCCAAAGAGGAAACAGGCTCCCGTCAGAAGACTCAGAACAACATAGAGGCAAGTTCAACTGATTTACACCTCCACAAAGTCCTCTGTTTCCCACGAGACAAACCGCAGTTGAATTCCTGAAAACTCCGTCAATGGGTACTTCGCCTTCAAAATCATTAAATGAGACGTCTAATCTGCTTAACCAAGTTAGATTTCCTAAACAAAAAGGGATCGTACCTGATAACTGATTATGGTTTATAAACAGACTGCTTAGTTTACTTGGCTTACATATTGAACTTGGTATAGGGCCCGTCAATAGGTTTTCCTCGAAGCTCAATACAAACAAGTTGATGAGATTTCCTATCCCAATCGGAATGCTTCCTCTTAGCTGATTCCTTCCTAAGCTCATTACCTTGAGCTTTGTTGAGAGATTGCTGATAGATTCAGGTAGAACTCCTTGAAAATTATTCCCATTAATATCCAAAAGTTCTAAACCGGTACAATTGACCAGAGAAGAGAGAAAATCCAATTCACCATCCTCATTTCCAAGATTGTTATCATCAATTTCCAGCCGAACCAGATTGGACAGTCTTGCCAAACTAGGGACTTTTCCGGTAAAAGTATTATTAGAGATCCCAAATCGTGAAAGGTAGGATGCGTTTGAGATAGTAGATGGAATTGGTCCACTGAATCTGTTCATTTGGAACTGAAAGATTTGAAGCTTTGGAAATATTGTGTAGCCCAACCCAGAAGGAAGAGTTCCATGAAGTTGGTTTCCAACCACAGAAATGTGTTGAATTGAAGAAAGGTTGTATATGGAGGGAGGGATGGTACCAGACAATCTATTTGTACCCAATGAAAGATCTCTTAAGCTTTTCAATTTCCCAAGGCGGCTATTCATGAGGCCACGCAGATTATTTTCTTTCATAGAAAGAACTTTAAGAGAAGAAAGATTTCCAAAGGAAGGGGGAATTTCCCCTACTAAATTGTTCCTGCGCAAAATAAGTTCTTGAAGCTTCAACAATGAGCCAAGTTCAATTGGAATTTCGCCAGTAAGACCGTTATTAGCCAAAAAAAGATAATGGAGGTTAGAACAATGTGATATATTCATGGGGATATACCCTTTGAACAAGTTGTCCCCGAGGTTTAGTACTTGCAGCCGGGACAGTCGACCAACTTCTTGAGGGATGGTGCCGGTGAAGCTATTCCTTCGGAGATTTAATGTCCTGAGAAAGCTCAAGTTTCCGATATGTGGAGATAGAACACCCTTCAGCTGGCTGGACCGGAGGTCGAGAACCTTGACTCTCGGGCGTCTTCTGCCGCAAGTAATCCCTCGCCACTCATGACATAAGTTGGAGGAATAATTCCAGGAGCTAAGGATACCCAGAGGATCACTGACTACAGCTTTAAAGGCAAGCAAGGATAGTCTTTCCACCTTATTTGCTCTCAGATTTGAAGAGGCCATAGTGATGATCATCAGGGGAAACAGTGACATGAATACTGACCAAATCCTCACAACCATGCATGAGCTCTCCATCTAGGCCACAAAGTATAGCGAATAGCTTGAGTCTATTAAAAAATGGCGAATAGCTTGATTCTGTACTCTGTAGGCCACAGATTTGCCAATCTTATCAGAAACAAAGTCATCCGTGGAAAAGGGGGCACTAATTCCACACCAGGTTGCTTTCCTCCATTGAATTTTCAAGCATACAGTTGACTCAAGTCTTCAGCTGGACTAATGTGTTATAGAAACATAGCCACATATGTGGTCAGAAATTGACCAAAGACTGAAATAAAGGGTAAAAAAAACGTGTAGAACACGAAGAGGTGATGAAGTAATGTTTACTTTACTCGTCCCTGATAATGGCCGGAATTGCCCGAAAACAGAGAAACTCGCCGGACACCCCGAAGAGCTTTAAATCCTTGATTCTCTTTCATAATTTTTCATTTGAACAATGTCATCTCATGTATAGCTTCACCTTGCCTAAACGTGGCACGAAATGCCGGAAAATATCCGAACCCGCCGGAAAAACCAGGAAGCTTGAGAGCTTTGAATCTCCTTCTTAGGTTATTGGTTCGACAAACCAACATCAAATTGACATAGGCAACGGAGAAAGAGCCGGGTTGACTTTCGGGTATTCGGTTTCGCGTTTCAGCCGGTGTCTCTCTCCTTCCAGCTGAACCGCTACGTATATACACTGCAATCAACGGTTCAGATTTGATGACATTCAAAATGGACGGCCCACAGTGCGCGGCTTCACAATTCTATGTTTAAAGAATACCAACTTCTAAGGGAAATTTTTTTTAAATAGTTTTGTTGTATGAAAAATCTTGTGAAATCGTGACAACGTCCAGTTTAAAATATTATTTGATAAACATTATTCGAATTTGACAAATCAAGTTTAATTAATTTATCTGGAGTATGACCTAGCCGCTCTGCTAGGGTTTACTCGAAGACTTTTCGTCTTCGATAAAATTCTCAAAACTATGGCTGGTGCCACAAACGGGATCGTAGTGCTGTCCTTTCCCGGCGTGTTTTACGTCAACCGAGGGGGCGCTAGTGGTCGTCTTTTTCTGTTTTTCCTTCTCTTTATACTTGCTGGTTGCAGCGTTGGAAGAGGCATGATGGATCCGGATATGCTTTTCGTTCCTGCTGGGAGGATTGACGGAGGTGCCATTGATAGCTTGGAGGTGGAGAGGGCTCCGGCTATCAGGGCCTAGCGTCGTCGATATCGGAGGCGTGGACGCCAACGTCAGTGCTTGGGTTAATTAGTTGCTGGGCTGCAGGTGGGCAAGGGATCGATAGTGGCTAGTTAGTTGATGGTCTGAATTCCAACATCGCTCGGCTGATGGACTCTGAAGCCTTGAGATGCTGAAGCTTCCTGACGACGGCAGGGGGCACAGTGGTGGAAGCTTCTCGGCAACGATGCGAGCACTCGGTGGTGGAGGCTTTGTAGCGACTGTGCAGACTCATTGCATTGGTAGCACTCTCTGGCATGACTGGGCTTGGTCGATGGAGGACAAGGGGATCGATGGTGATCCCGTCTTTTCTTTGCCGGCAGGACGGCAGAGATGGATGTCGGGCTGGAATCGGTCTTCGACTATGGTGATGGGGCTCGTTACCCTCTGCTGGAATTGGTTCCATTGCTGACCGGGCTCCTTACTGGTATGGATGGCGGCCTCCAGGTGGGTGCTACCAGTGGTGGTGGAAGCCAGGGCCGGTCCTGAGATTCTAATGGCCTGAGGCAAAGAATTAAAATGTGGCATCCCATATATATGTATGTATATATATGAAATACAAAATCATGTATTTTGAATAAAAGTAAATATGAAATATAACAAAACAAAAGTATATGAATTTTTATTCCCTACATAAATTTCTGAATTAAACTAGTTAGTCATATGGAAAAAGAAAATGAAAAGTTTATATGGAGAAGGAAGAAGAAAAAAAAAACGGTGGGATGGCGGGGTCCAAGAAAAAATTAACTTAATTAAAAGAGATTGAATAAAAAAAGAGAAGTGAAAAGAGGAATGGGAAGCTGGGATTCGAACCTTGGTGGTAAGGACTCAAACTGATTTCACCTCCATTGGAGCTCCTTTGGAGCAACAAGCCATTTATTCTTTGGAAAAGCAAACAAAATATATATACTACTCAAACGGCTGCCTCAGGTGGCAGCCCTCAGGGCCAGCCCTGGTGGAAGCGCAAGTGGTGTATTCCGGCGAATGGTGAACAGCCGTCAGCGGCGATGGTATGAATGCTCTTCGGGACTGCGTTTGGAGTGAATGGGCTTCTTGGGACTTGATCTGGTCCGTGGGATGTATTATCTTTTTGCTATGCGGTTGGAGGGTTTCAGTCTCCAGGGCCTATAGTAATGTTTAAATTTTGCTTGGGTCGCAAAAACCAGAGCCTTAGTTGTAACATTTTTATTTTGGCTTCGAGGTTTCTTAGTTTTTGTTAGAATAATGGTGTATGGATTTCCTAAACGGTGGGTGTACTCGGAATTTTGTGGGAAGTTATTCTTCTAGAATAGGGTTTCATGAGGTTCTAAGAAACGATTTTTTCTGTCGACCCCATATGGGTGTTTCGTTTTTGTTCTGCTTGCTGAATTTTTATGAAATGGCTGACCTATTTCCATAAAAAAAAAAGGTTTAATTAATTTCAAAAGCTATAAATACTATATAAAAAATATGTATTTAAATAATAGGATCAATTTCAGTTTACCTATCTGAACTTTTACCCATTCTTCATGTTAGTCCCTGAACTTCCAATTTGATCAAGACTATCCCTGAACTCTCAATTTCCATCACCCGTGTCCAACTCTCCTAACACCGTCCAAAAATTCCATTTACTGCTTGTGGGATGAGTCAAAGGCCCACAAAGAGGGCTAAAATAGACAATTTGCATTAAAAAAAAAAACAAATCAATTGTGTCTTTGTTGATCACATTAACCCCAGATCCCTCAGCCTCAATCATTTTGGGGAACAACTTCAAACCTCTCATAGATAGGCAAATCAGGAAATCTTTTAACTCCAACAAACAACACAGCTCAATCAATTCATGAGCTTATGACTTGAAACAACAACTCATCCATGAGTCCAACTCAGACTCTTGACTCACCTGTAATGCACAAGAACCTCCACATTGACGCCCTTCTCTTTCCCATGCCTGTTCATCGAAATCTCTCACAGATGAAGGAGCACCACCATGTCGCCAATTGGAAACTCCTACTACTCCTCCTCATCCTCGGCTCCGCAACCCCAAATTCCACCAATTCAAAGCTAAATCACACACACAGTAAGACCTAGATTCCACAAACCAAGCCAGCATTTCAAAGATCCAAAAAAATGAAATCACAAACCACAAAACCACACACGCACAATTCACTCACCCTCAGAATTCTCAAAGCTTCAGAGAGCAGCAGAGGACGAAGACTGCTGGCATGGTGCGAGTAGGCCACCGACGAAGCCAGATGATTTGCCTCCGTCTATCGCAGCGGCTCTAATATTAACGAAGATCTCATCCTTAAAACTGCTCCCACTCCTCCTCCTCAGCCCAGCCACCTGAAGCCTCAAACTCCCGAGTCGTGGAGCTCCAAAAAGTTGTCATCTGATCCGAACTGGTTGACCCTTCCTCAGCCCATCCAGAGTGAAATTGACCCCGTAGACTTGCTCCATCATCTCCTTGATCCCCTGTGCCTCCATCAACGTCGTTGTCGCCAGCACTGCCGGGCTTTTGCGAGTCTTCTTGGCCTTCTTCGATCTCCGAACATCGGTGTTTTGCGAATTGGGCCTATTCAACGAATAGGGCTCTGAATCAAACTGCGACCACTGCGAGGACGAGTCTTATGATGAAGAGAAATTGAAATTGAATTGGGAGGTGTCTTGGGAAAGAGTAATTCTAAATAGGTCGATGCTGAGATCGTCGTCGTCGCTGTCTTGAAATCATAAGAATGAGCAGAGCCCAGATGAGATAGATATGAGGTAGAATTTGATAACCAAATCAAATTTGAGGCTTTTGTGAAGAAATAAGAAGAATCCAGATGACGAATTGGGTAGATTTCACTACCTAAATCGGAGTTTGAGGTTCTTCTGAGGAAACCTAGATGAAATTTTGTGCTTGGAGTTTTGTGTTTTCTTCTTATTGAAATTGTATTGTCTAAGTTTGGGATCAGAGGAGCAAGAGAGAGAGAGAGAGAGAGAAAGATGCAAACAAAGGCCTTTTTTTTTTTTTGCGAGGATGCAAACAGAGTGGAAAATTTTGATATTATAGGAATTTAACCATTTGTATCTTGCCACGTCATCAATTGACGGATAATTTGGATGGAGTGTGAAGGATTGGGCACCGTTGATAAAAATTGAGAGTTCAGGAGTAGTCTTGATCAAATTGGAAGTTCAAGGACTAACATGAAGAATGGGTAAAAGTTTAGGTAGGTAAACTGAAATTAATCATAAATAATATCTGCTCGAAATCATTTTTTCCCACAAACTGTAATTTGGAGATCTCAATCTAAGCTCTTTAAAAGAATTTTGTCCCTAAAATTTTCTTAGGCTTAGTTTGGTGTTGGCCGTATTGCTGTCAAGATAAGCAGCACTAAAATAAATTAGAGATAAAATTAATTAGTGAATCAAAAACTATCAAAGCTGAGCAAATTTAAATCACTTAGTGAATCAAAAACTATCAAATCAATTAAATTATGAGCATAGAAGATGAGAGTAACAAGGCCAAAAATCAATTAAACCAATTCCATAGACCCTAAAGAAGAAAAACTGGAAGATTAAGAAATTATGTTCATCGAAGGAAAAAAAGTTTAAGAAATTTTGACCCTTTGGAGAAATTCAAAAAATCAAGCCTTCAAGAATGGCTGGTAAGGGAACTGCTACACGAGAACAATTGAAGAATTAAAATAAGAATTGGATTATGAGAGTGCCAGATTCACTCCACAGTACTTGACAAGAGATTCCAGGGATGAAATAAGTTGAAAACATTGAAAGGACAAGGTATATTTAACGGATAGAACAGTGTCATTTTGAAGAAATTGTGAGGGCATTGGTAGTCTTGAGAAAGTGTCATTAACTCTCTTACGGCTCCATGTGTTGTATAATTACTCAGTGTTTCAAAAGCAGCCAAGAGGTTGCTTTTAAAAAACACATTTAACAAGTCATTATGTCCTTAATAACCACTTTTATTTCCTTACGAAACACCTTAATAGATCAAAACGGTAATAATAAGTGATTTTATTGGAGGAAACACACAGCCAAACTGGGCCTTAATAATACTTGATACTAGAATCTTTCAATAAATGTCTCGCAATATCTTTTCAATGTTATTTCCGTAACCATAGGTCATAAAAGTAGTATTCTCGTAATTTGCATTTCACTAATTAATAAGCATTCAACTTCAGAACATGTAGAGGGATTAATTGATCGAGTCGAGTCCTAATTTAAGTCAAGTATCATAACTATATAAACACACATAGTGAAATCCATTTATACTTCTTCCATATAATACTGTATATGGGATCACATATACTTTACTTACCTTATTCATGTTACTTTGACTATTTCCAACAATAATTCAATGCACGTACTCTAGTTTATTGACCGGTAACAAGTCATTAAAGAACGGTCAAAGATGACATATGTCCAGGTCAATGTTAGTTTGAGTTGGAAAGTTCTTTACTTAGTGAAAGTAACAAGAGCATATGTGTCCGACTTAACTTTAAGGAAATTTTTTTTTGTCATCCTTACAGTCTCTGGAATGAGTAGTAAAATAATAGTTGAGTCGTAAGTATTGATATATATATATATATGTATATATATGTATATGTATGTATGTATTTATATATGTATGTATTTTTTTTAAGGCTAAATACTATTTAGTACCCTGTGGTTTGAGCCCAACATCGACTTTCAATTTCATCAAAAACACCCCTACATTATCAAATCTCATCTAATAGATCCTTCCGTCAACTAGAGTCGTTAACTTGCTGACGAGGCATGCCATGTCAGATCATGTGGGCCTCACCGCTATCAGGCAAAATTCTAAAATTGCCCCTGCCTCTCTCCCAACTCCAGAAGAACTCAGCTTGGAGCTCATATCTTCCTTCATCTCCAAATCCACTGCATCCTCACTCTGCCTTGGACTCCTAACATCTCTTCCCACCTTGGTGAAGATCCCAATTAGTGAAGATCGAAGACAGCAACAATTCTCAACTAAAGTCAATACAAAATCAAAACCATCTCAAAGTTGCATCCAGAAACCCAAAGTCAAACAGCATTGTGCACACCCAAATCAAATGCAAGCTGCTTAAGGATTCAAATGAAATAACCTAATCAACAAAACTCAATCAAAATGGCCATCAAAGATTTTAAAAACCAAAACAACAAATACCACTTACATGATTTTTGGCAGAACAAAAGATGAAGGGAAAATGAAAGAGAGTTGAAATCTTTCTGAACATTTATTATATACAAAGGATCCAAATTGCCAAACTCCCCATTAACTCTTACGTTTCTAAAATTTGAAAGAAATGACCCCAGCAACAAATTTGGGAACTCAAATAAAATCAAACCAACAATTAGATTCAAACAGAGCCCATTCCATTTTCTTCTCTTCTTTTGTCTTCAATTTGCCAGCAACCAAAAAAACCCAATAAAAACCTAACTGAACAAAAATCCAGATCACATAAATCCAAAACAAATTCATCAAAACCAACATCTTTTTCAAAAACAAACCTTTAACGACCAAAAGTAGTGAATCCACCAAACTCAACCCAAACAATAGTTGTAAGGTCGAAAAAATATAAGAAAAGTACCCGGCCAAGAATTTGGCCTGAAAATTGCGGCGTGCCACCAATTCAGGTGGGACAAAAATGAAACTGAAACAGAGATGAGGAGAAAGAGAGAGAGAGAAACAACTCTGAGAGTTGAGAGTCTGAGGCGCTCGCTGAGAAGCCCAACACCCAGAAGCATCTCCCAACCTATAATCGGAGCGGAGAGGTGACACCCAGTGCCTAGGCGCCTCCTAGACAGCCGCCTAGGCCAATTTTTAGAACATTGGCTGGAGATGAGTGATTCAAGAAGGTGGCAGGCCTGCATGTCCGGCGAGGTAGTTGTGGTGAGAAGGAGTGAGAAGGGTGAGGGTGGGAAGAGATGTTGGGAATGCAAGGGAGAGTGAGGATGCATTGGATTTGAAGACGAAGGAAGATATGAGCTCCAAGCTGAGTTCTTCTGGAGTTGGGAGAGAGGCAGGGGCAATTTTGAAATTTTACCTGATAGGTGGGGCCCACATGATCTAACATGGCATGCCTAATCAGCTAGTTAACGGCTCCGATTGACGGATTATTGACGGAATGACCTATTAGATGAGATTTGATAATGCAGGGTGTTTTTGATGAAATTGAAAGTCATGAGACTGAATTGATGTTGAGTTCAAACCACAAGAAATTAAACAGTATTTAGCCCTTTTTTTTTTCTTATAAATGAAAACTTTGGACCTAAACAAGGAAGTATGCGCCAACAAATTGGTTGGATATGAAGGTTTTTTGCCTCAAGAGACTCATAAATAATATGTGTCTTAACCATGTCTTATAGATTCTATAGTTGGCTCTTCTATAAAGTTTCTTAAACTCTTTCCATTTGCATCGACTAATGAGAAAAATGGTACTTTAGTCATTTTTTAGACTCTTTGTAAAAAACTAGTAAGGATTCTCTCGGCCATTGCTTGAAAGGGCAAAGAATAGAAGTTCTTCAAAAATGGTAAAGGAGTTGGAGCTACTTGCACTGTCTGTGGTAAGGTCTTGATGTCTAGAGCAAATTATAGTTGAAGCCTATAACTAGCCCAAAAAATATAAAATGAGAATTCCCGCTCAATATTTTCCTCGTTCTATTGTATGTTATTTGATTTTTTTTTTTTTAAGTTCAAAATTTTATCCAACAAAGTAATATTCAACAGCATCAAAAATTGTTCTAAAAAAGAAAGCATAGGTGGATATTGGTTTGAAAAGTTGAACACAAAAGATTTAAATAAGAAATATGAATTTATGGATAATGACTCTGTTAAGGAAAATTTGATATAGAAAAGGATGCTGGCACAAATGACGTATCGCGCTGAAATTGAGATTTTCCTCTTACAACTTCAAATATTTGTCAAAGATTTATCTTCCAAAAAAAAAAATTACAGAATAAGGATTGGATTGGATAGAATATGTCCTAACAATGTTGTTAAATCCCTAGTTTTTTTTTTTTTGTTTTTTTTTTTGCACAAAAGGCAAAAGAAAATGCAATTATTTGGGAAAGAATTCAAAACACAATAATACATATCAATATTGAGAACAAAGTAAAAGGCAAGGGACACTATGAGAGTGTTTATAATTAATGATTATAAACATGAATACACAATGGAGGCAAAGGGAGTGATTCATTACTAAAAGAATGTACTTCAACATTTGAATGATTGCATCGATAAAAAGGTAGCTACATTTACACAATTAGGTTTAACTCAGTCTTATTTTTTTTCAGGAAAGTTTACCATACTCATTGTTGTCATAACTAGAACAGAGCAAGGGAAAGGCTGCAAGTGAGGCAAGGAAAAAGGCTACCGTAGCGGCTGAAGCTGCCGCTAAAGAAAACAATGCTGATGTTCAAGCTGCAATTACAGATGCAATTGAAGCAATTCCTATACATGGGCTACTACAAGGCTTTTTCTTTTCTGTCTATGGTTACGACTTACGAGTGTTAGAGGAAATAAAATAGAGTACATAGGAATTTATCATTGTTAGTTTTTCTAATTCTTTTGAGCCAAAGTATAAATCTACATGTTATATAGACTTATGCTTAGTAATTCAACATATTACTGTTTTATCCAACGTTCTAATATATTTACTTTGGATGAACATGATAACCAATATTTGTTCCACAACTCCTATATTGTTCAGAAGTGTTGATGAATGATGTCACTAGCTTGAAAATGCATGCATAAATAAAATTCACTTCCATTATTCGATCGAATTTGTTGCATCTTTTGATTGAAATGTGTTTCAATGAAGGCAAAACAAGATTTCAAAAGATTTTGAGTTTTAGATTTGACATTCATACAATACAATGAGGAACATCTACTAAAGTCATCCACCATATTCAAAAAATACCTTGCACCGGAATGAGATGCAATTTTGTGAGGACCCCAAATATCACAATAAATAAGAGCAATAGTTTTGTTGTGGAAATAGTACTTAAATTGAATGACAAACGTGCTTTGTTTGGCTAATAGACAAACATTACATACTTTATCTAGACTAAAAGAAACATCAGGAATTGTTTTAGCTAACAATTGCAAATGATTTTGGGAAGAATTGCCAAGATGTTGATACCACAAGATGGTAGAAATCACTACACGATTGGTAAAAGGAATATGTGAAAGTTTAGTGAAAAAATTTAGATTGAGGTAATAGAGACTGTTATACTTCATAGATAAGCCAATATCTTCGGCGTAACCAAGTTCTGCATCAGATAAATGCTAGGAAAAAAAGTGATGAACCATTTGAGAGACTTAGTAAGCTTGCTTACTGAGATAAGATTAACCTTAAAACTTGGATCACAAAGAAGATCATTTAAACGTAGATTAGAATTGAAAATTCCCTATTGAATGGAAGGGAGTAAGTTCACCAATATGTAATTTCACAGGAGGAAGCAAAGATGTAGTTGTGTAGGAATAGAATTTAATAAAGAATTAGGAATGGATGTAATGATTTGTTGCCCTGCTCTTTATGATCCAACAATTAAGAAAAGAAGAGGAATGTGGTAGACATATACTTTTTGGTTGAGACGGAAAAACATCCTTACTTTTTACCAATGCCATAATTTGTAAGTATTTTTAAAAAGCAATCATTTGAAATTTATGAATGGTGGAATGAGAGCCACCAAGATGAATAAAATGAAGTTTAAATTAAGCTTCTCAAAGAAATTCTAACACTAGTTGAAAAATTTTTGATAACTCCAAATAGTGTTTTGCTTTGATACCATGTAAAAATGGTAACTAGTATATCGATGGATAATTACAACTTAAAATGTTAAAAGGTGGACAAATTTCAATTTACCATCCTGTGGTTTCCACTCAACATCACGTTAGTTCCTCCCTTTCAATTTCATCAGCAACACCTCCATGCTCTCAATTTCGATCAACCGTGTCCAAAATCTACTGAACCATTCAAATGAAACATTAAGTGATGATGTGGCAGTGTCAAACTGATTGCGTGGGCCCACTTGAATTTCTAAAATGGACATTTCAGTTTTCACTCCACGAGCTGAACCAAGTAACCGAGCTGAAATTTCACAACATTCACGCTATGACTCCTCCACAAGCTGAACCAAACAAGCCAGATGAGTTTTTACCACATTCGTAGTTAATCTCCATAAAACTCCTCTCAAATCCTTCTTTCCCAATTTCACTTCCACAATCCAAAACCATAATCAATGGCTGATTATGGCTCAATAACTCCGGCTCCGATCAGAACCCCTTTATATGATCCAAACCCAAAAATCAAAGACATAATCTTTGCAGACCTATCTTGGATAACCACATCATTCAAATCAAGAAAACCAATCAATAAACCCCTAAGATTAGTGTGCTCAACAACGACTTTTACATACCTGTCGTCCTCCACAATCGACTCGTACAATTTCTGTAAAGCTTGGTGCTTCATCTTTGTGTCCCAAATCTTCACTCTTTTCATCATGTCCCTCAGATAAAACCTCATGTTGTCTCTGCGAGCTTTGATTTCGGGTTTCAGAACCATGATGGCAATGCGGTGAGTCAGCATGCTGACGTTGTAATTTTCCAAAAGCTTCCAGTGTGGAGATCGAGCTTGTCCAGGTCGCTCTGCATCAGAAGCTTACCTTGTATGACAGATTGACATACTGGCAGCCGAAGCTGAAGAGCAGCGCCACGATGTTTGAGTTCGAATTCTACTTCATAGGATTTTGAGGCGTCAAGCTCTGGATCTCAGGTGAGGATTCAAGGTCCAATTTCAAGGCTTTTTGTAAATTTTATAGGAATTTGAGGGGTTGGATTTTCAACTGTATTGCTGGGATTAGGCAAGATGGCTTCAAATCCTCCTCCATTTCAAGTGGAGGATACAAATAAGGATTTCTTTGATAAGTTGGCGGAAGATGAATTGGAGCCGCTGGTGGTGGAACCTAATTTGAATCAAGGAAGTGACTCCGACAACGCCAAGCATTTGGCAATCTGAGTCTTGGTAGTTTTGCAGATTCGGGTGCTAAAAAGAATGAGGAGGAGGGTGGTGAAGATTTGGATGCTGGAGGCGAAGCTTTACATACCCTCGAAAATGGAGTGAAATGTCTGTTTTAGCCCTTCAAGTGGGCCACGCAATTAGTTTGTCACTGCCACATCATCACTTAACATCTCATTTGGATGGCTCAGCAAATTTTGGACACGATTGATCGAAATTGAGAATAAGGGATTGTTGCTGATGAAATTAAAAAGGGGAGGGACTAACATGATGTTAAGTGTAAACCACAGGGCAGTAAACTAAAATTTGTCCTTAAAAGATATATAGAAATTTAGTCTACCTTTTATGTATGGACTGTGAAGTAATCTAGATCATTAGTATTAACATAAAATTATTTAGAACGGTTGACAAAATGTGAAAGGAAACAGTTATCATATATGAATTTTTTAGTTATGTAAATGAATTTCTGAAGTTCTACGATTACTGACCATGGCTCTGTTAGCAGCCCTAATACTGCCATATAAGCTTCATGGATAGGGAAGCCCCTCTAACAAGCTTCAGCTTTGCGTAACCCATGCATAGTTGATTCTCTGCTGTGGAAGTACATTTGGAAGATACCTGCCTCTTCACAGGTCAATTTCTCTAAACTATGCCTACTTTGTCTCATTTGTTATTCAAGAAAATAAATAACAAAGTTTTAGGGCCGAGTATACTTAGATATTTACTAGGTTTAAATAGTTCGACCATTTTGATGCTCTAAGCTTGCTTGCGTTGCAAGGCAATGATCAAATTGTTTGTATTTCAATTGGTTTTCATGATATGGGTGCTGATAAAGTAATTTGGTGGCGCACATCTAGTAAGTTTACTGTCAATAATGCTTATTAGAGTTTTTTCAACTATAACACTACTGATTCGAAGTGGAAGCATCTTTGGAAGCTGCTCATTCACCAAAGCATAAATGCTTCACATAATTGCTTTGTCGTGGAAGATTTCTTACTAATGATTTGAGCAGGGCTGGAAAAGGAAATTAACATCTGATCTTGGTTGACATTTCTGTGACGGTATTCCTGAAGCAATGATTTGGACAAAGCGTATATATTTGTAAAGCGATTTTGGCTAATATTACAGGGACGTTTTCTTTTATAGAAAAGAACCTCAATGAGGGCAATGTAGGATGCAAATAGTACTTCAATTAAGAAACAGCAGAAGCAAGGATTCACCAAATGGTGCAAAGATGTAAAACTAAAAAGAACACAATAAATCTAAAACAGATGAAGGTATTACGGGAAAATAACTCAAAAATATACTTCAAAATCATATTTGAGTTGTAAAATATTCTTCTCCGAAAATTCCCATGACTACTTCTCTTCAACCATATATCTATATGCTAAAGGCCAACGATCGTAACACCAAGACAAATACAAAAAGCAGAGGAAATTTGTTCTATGACCATAACTAAAAAGGAAAATGTCTCCTCGACTCCCAAACAGCACGATTCCATGCAATAAGAAATGCACCTGTTCTTTATCCTGTTCTTCAAACAAAACAAAAAAACAATTAAAACAGTAAAAGTATCAAATCAGTCCTCATGAATAGAAATCGAGTCATCAACCATACACAATCCCTTAATTTGAAATGAAAGAACCAGGACCCAGAAAATATTAGCAGCAGAAGAATCCTCATGTGATTTGAAGAACTAAGAGTCTAAGACTCATTCGCTAGGTAGTTAACATGAGCTTTTCCTCTTGAAGAACATATTACGCAATAAAAGTAATTTGGTTAAAGCTATGAGAGGAATACCAAAACAACTGCGAAGGTTTTATAGGTAGCTTTTGGGGTTTAGTTGAGACACTTAGACCCCCATATGGTTATCCACTTATCCTCTAGTATGAATACTAAATGTACCCTTAATTTTATCTCCTCCCAACCGTCTTCTTAATATCAAATCTTATCCTCCTAAGTTGACATCAATCTCTTCCCCAGAACCCAGTTTAATCCATCACCATCACCACCCAAATATCTCAGTTTCTTTTTTAACCACATTTCTCCACCCGGACTACTGTAAAGTGCACCACCAACATAAAAGAACCTTCCTCAACCTGACCCTTATACTCACACAAATATGACACACACCTAGGTTTACACACAAGGCTTGTACTTGATTGTTGTTTAGTTCAGGCTAATATCGCTGTGGTGGGCACTTGTCCACAATGCTTGTACTTGATTGTGTATTGACCAGATATAAAGACTACTTTACATATATCATTACAGGGACAGGTCAATGGAACATTTTCTGCAATACTATTCCCTTATAAGCAGGAAGCAGCAAAAAAAAAAGAAAAAAAAAGAAGGCCCCCATAAGCATACTGCATCTGCATGCAATCTGTTGTTCATTCTCCAATACATGTATGATAAATGTGAAAATCAACACACAGGTTTTTTACCTTAGAAAGCTGCCAACGCATCAATGTAGACCAAGCCGTATCAAGAAGAATTCAACTTTTCAAGGCTTGCTTTAGTCAAATCTAGTTGTTCTGACCAATATCCACAATGAAGAAGGAAAATTGCGTCAGTAGAGCTGTTTCAAAGCAAGAGAAAGTCACCTCAAGAGTTGATGGAAAAATTTCTACTCTGTTCAGATGCCGATGCTCTCTGGATTGTTGTACGGAAAAATAAGTTCCCATTCTTTTGATACACTGTCTGTAGTTAAGGAAAAACAAAATTCACATTTCAGTAAAGGAAGAAAGCATTCCATCCACAAGAAAGGATGAGAAAGAAAATTGGGTCTTGAATTTATATAGTAAAGAATGAAAAGTGAGAAACCTAAAAGAAAACTAAAAGGCAGAACATATTAAAAAAAAAAAAACAATCAAAAGAGCGAGAGCCTACTCATTTTTGAAAAACTTTGACTAACAATTCAGCAGAAAATGAAATTGTCACACGCAGACCCCGAGACTTAACTGACAAGCTTGATTACATATAACAACATCAAGAGTTTAAATTGAAATAACACATTTAGGAATCCACAGAGATTTAAAAGAAACTGCAATCACCACAACCCATGAAATAAACATTCCACTAAAAAATAATAAATTAGATGCAGAGTCCATAAAGCAAACCCACAAAGAAACCGTTCTTTGAAATATTTTTACATGTAATTCATAAAACTTCCCTTAAATCTTCGTCCTCTTATTATTATTACAAAGTACTTTATTACTTTTCTTATTTCTCCAAGCTCTTTCCTACTCTGAAACTTGACTAGGATAATAGCTACCAAGTAAAGCCCAAACAAGCCAGATTCTGCTTGGTTCTTTCACCCTAGGGACTAGGGACTAAGGAGATAAATCCCTTCTAAATTTATTGCTGGTTCCAAACCAACAAATTCAAGTATTCTTCCTTTTCCATTCTTATATTCTTTTCAATAAAAATTCAAAACCTGCAGAATAACAAACTGATGCAAAGATAAAACAGTTCACACATAGGAGGCACCTGTAGTGATGACATTATCAGACCTAATAGCTCTCAAAGCCTAGCAGCTAGCGCCTTAGCAATGATATTATAAAGGCTGGTTATCAGACTTATGGGTCTCTAATTCCAAATCTTCAAAGATCTGATCTGCCTTCCGCATTAACTATTCTATTTCTGAAAATAAATAATTTCCACAACACCCTTGTCACAGCATTGCTGAAATAATAGCACTGCAAAACCGCCAGGTCCTGGAGACATATCCTTGCAGCAGCAAATTGAAACTGCAAAATTGACCTTATAATCACCTCATTTTGCCTATACTTGTGCACCACTCCAATCCTTCAAGACCCCAGCAAGTTCTCTCAGAGCTTGATTACAATCTTGCATAATTAAAGCGATCCAACTTACTCAATTAAGTTTCTCAAATCTCAAAGCGACCCAAGTCTCAACTACCTCTTTTAAAATTGAAAAAATTAGAAGTCCTCAACTACTCCAAGTTATTCATTTATCTCTTCCTTCTCCAATTAGTCACTGTATGAAATTTAGAGTTGTTGTCGTACATCACTTCGCCTACCGTAGCTTTTCTCTTTGCCTCCATTAATCTCTTCTATAAACACCAATTAACCAAATCTATTCCTTAAGGAAGCCTGTCTGTCTTCTTCTTCATTCAGGCCCTCCCTCTCTTCCAACACATCTAGATAATCAGCTGTACATCCAGCTCTTCTTTATTTCCCCTAGTCTCCCAACCTTTACTCCATTCTGTTAGTTTTCTTTTTAAAATATAAGCTTAACCCTCCCACCTTGAAGCTCCCAACTTCCCACCACTTATATCTTTCACAAAGGAAGCATGCTTCAACCATATATCTCGAATCTAAAGGCCTTAGACCCTATATTACATTAGGCATGTCCAAAGAATTGGATAATGATCAAATGTTACCTTGGAAGAGCAAGCTGCCTCACATTTAAGAATTTGTCTTCCCATTCCTCGACCATAAAATTTATTGACTCTGCAGCAAACTACTTCTTACCTCATATTAGACAAAATGAACTTGGCATTGTGAAGAACTCCGTCACAAATATTGGTGCCCTAAATGAAGTTACTAGATTTTCTCAAATTTCGCTTTTGCATTTCACCCATTTATCTTTCAGAAGTAAGTCTGACCACATTAAAATTTCCTCCCACACACCAACATGGCTCACGGTCCGCAAACTCCTCCCCAAAGCTACCCTCTAACTTTATAAGGCCAATAAACACCGGATAACCACCAGTTTTGCTCCTATCCGTTCTATTTTAACTGAAAGAGAAAGCACCCACTATGGATTCCACAACAGACATCTACTTTGTAATCCATAACACCACAATACCACATCGCCTACCACATTCTGATAGAGAAATCAGACCCTGGAATTTGGAACCTTCACAACTTGCCCTTTCCGAATGCTCACCAGACCACTTATATTCCAGGTATTCCAGGTAATGATCTTCATTCATACCTTTTGCTGTCCTCTTTCCACTTCCTGTGCCCTTCTTCTCATGTTTTTACTTCAAACCTGTTATTTCTTTTATTCCATCTTCATATGCAAGGCCCTGCTTTAGTGACTCTGAATCAATTGCTCATACTTATACTAACCTCATCAGAACTCAAATAAACTAAACTAAACTACGTCTTAACAACTATTCATCAGTGCATATAATAGAGTCCAGATAGTGAAGCAGATTCTGAAACTCTCAAATGCACCAATCAAATCCAAACCTGAAGGATTAGCTACAGTGTCTGTGTAACCACACTCCCACCACCAACTTCAATTTTTTTTTTCTTTTCCAAAACCAAATAGCCAAAAATTTCTACTCAAACACGATTCATAAGATTGGGTTGATGAAACAAATAAAAAAATCATAAATTTTGGATTTTATTTTGAAGAAAAAGAGAGAGAGAGAGAGATACCCGGGACGATGAAAGAGCATTGAGCTCTGCAATTGCAACCTCGTGGCTGCGAATCTGCTTCACGAGATCGAATTTGGGGTCTCCTGCTGCCGTGTCTGCCTTCAACGACGACGGAGGAGGACCGCTTGCCATTTCTTCAAAACAGAGAATTTTGAGAACTTCACCACCCAACAAAGTAGTACAAAGTACGAATGCAGTATTGTCCCCAATATTTTACCGCTTAAAAAGAAAAAGAAAAAAAATGTTTGTAAATATTAATCGCCCAAACTTCTCATATAATTTTGACTAGAAATTGTGCCCGCGCTTTGCCGCAGGTTTTGGAGCTAATACAATATTATTTAAGAACTAAATTTAAATGCATAGAAAATATAGTTGACATTGATCATTATATTAAAAAAAGATTAAGTTTTTTTTTATAACAAAACATGAAGTAGATCATGTCCTAGTAACATCACCACCGGTAAAGATGTTGTGGAGGATGTCCAAAAGCTTCCTCTAGTTTTGTTTTTACAAAAAGTGATCTGGCAGTTCAAAAACTCCTTGCTGATGATCTCCATTGATGATGTTGGTGGTTCAGTGTTAGTTTCCCTATCATTGTGAAAGAAGGGAAGCATAGTTAAATGTTTAAAACAGTGAATCTTATCAAACATAAGGAATAAAACTGTTTTTCACAGATGTTGGTCGATGTTTATGCCAGAGTTGGAACTGTGTAAAAGTTGAAGTCGGCTTTCACATATGCTTCCCAAAAAAGGTGGAGATTTCGTGGTTTTGATTATATTCAATCGAAGCTCCCCGAACAAATTAAAACTTGAGAATTTTTTGTATATATTAAATTGAAGGGCAAAAACATCAATTCATTAAACTGAAGGGCAAAATAATCATTTACACCCTGAGTGAACAGTAAATAAATAGTGCAGGAGCTTTAGTATATAGTAAATTGGTTAGTCAATGAAAGATAAACTCTGGATCTAGTCGCTCAAAGTCGAAGTCTAGCAGCTCTCCCGGGTGCCAAGTAGAGCTCGTCCGGCAACAGCCCTGCGTCGGCATCAGCCTATGGCCTGGCTAATTACCTCTCGGCTACCGGACTGGTGGTGATGTTTCCAGACCCTATTTGTGGTTCGATGGGATTGTTGGTCGGGCGTTCGACAGCGGCTGGTCTATGCGATTCATTCTCACTGGCGGCATGGGTGATAGAGGCACAGGTTCCTGGAGCAATGACTGTGGTTCCCAAGGAAATGGCGGCATTCTGAGGAGCAGCTTGTTGCACTTGTGAATGTAGTTTCAGTTATTTAAAGCTTTTATTGTGTTTCTTAGTTAAGGGTTAGTATAGTCTTTTCCTAAGGTGTAAAGTTTTCTTATGCTAGAGAGTTTCCTCTCTTTATAAATATTATCTCTTTGGCCTCTGCTATGATTAAGCAAGCCGCCACTTTCTTCTCTCTTAGCTTTTGGTTCCATATTCTAACATGGTATCAGAGCAGATCTTCTTCTGCTTTCACTAGGCATTGCAAGTAAGATCTTCCTCCTCTGTTTCCTCCATTCGCATAAGCACCCCGTTTGTTTCTCTCTTCAAGGGGCAAGTTCTGTTTCTCCAGTAAGTTGCTACCTGCTGTCTATTAAGTTTGATTCCTCTTCAGCAATTCCTTTTGTTTAGCTACATAATGGCTTCAGATGATAAGGTCCAATCGATAAGTACTAGGTTAAATAAAGATAATTATTCATACTGGGCAAGTGTGATGAAAAATTTTCTTGTTGGTCGAGGTAGATGGGGTTATGTTACTGGCATAACAGTCAAACCTTCAGATTCCAAAGTTGCAGACTTTGAAAAATCCATTGCCACATGGGAAATGGAGAATGCTCAGGTGCTTACTTGGTTCCATAACTCTGTTGAATCAAGCATTGGTCAGAACTTTTCAAAGTTCGAAACTGCAAAGAGAGTATGGGAGTATTTGCAACTGTTATATCAAGAGTCTAACTTTGCTAAGCAATATCAGCTGGAAATGGAAATTCGAGGTGCCCAGCAAGGTGATAAGACCATTCAAGACTT
This sequence comes from Rosa lucieae, assembly GCA_024704745.1. NCBI lineage: Eukaryota > Viridiplantae > Streptophyta > Magnoliopsida > Rosales > Rosaceae > Rosa > Rosa lucieae. The sequence continues at coordinate 28,094,076 of CM045492.1, forward strand.
CTACAATCAGATGACTTGTTTCTGGGATCAATTAGCACTTATGGAACCAGCTGACCTCTTGGCATTAGATAGTTATGTTAACTATAGAGAGCGTCAGAGACTTGTCCAATTTCTTATGGCACTTAAGGAACAGTTTGAAACTTTGCGTGGTGCTATGCTGCATCGTATTCCTTTACCCACTGTTGATGGAGCGGTTAAAGAACTTCTAGCTGAGGAGACTCGATTTAAGGTTGCTCATAATGTTTCTCCCCCCCATCAGTGTTTGCAACCTCTATGTTGCAACCTCCTTTACTGCCTACCCCACCTCAAAGTTTGATACAGATTACTGGCAAACCTAAGCAACGTGTTAGCAATGATGAATGCAGTTTTTGCCATCAAAAAGGACATTGGAAGGTCTCTTGCCCAAAATTACAGAAAGGGCGTCCATTCTCTCAGTATAATCATCTGCCCCCTCACCACAATTCTAAGCGTTTCCCAGCAGCCCTTGCTGTTCAAGCTCCTTCAGCAGAGTCTTTACTTCAGCAGTTCCAGTCTTTGCTTGCTAATGCCACCACGGATCAGTCTCATGCTTCAACTTCCATCCCATCAGCTTTTCATTCAGGTTTAGCCACTTCTAGTAGCACAGGTATACCACCTTCTTCATGGATTTTTGATTCAGGTTGCTCTCACCATATGACTCCTCATTTACCCTCACTTAGTAATTGTGTCTCACCTACATCCCCCATTAAAGTCCTTACTGCAAATGGCTCTCCTATGCATGTTGAATCTGTAGGGTCGGTTATTCCCTCTTCTTCTTGTAATCTATCGATTCCTAATGTTTTCTATGTTCCTCAGTTAACTGTTGGTTTGCTGTCCATTAGCCAATTAGGTGATTCTGGTTTTAATGTTTTGTTCTCTCCTACTTATTGTGCTGTTCAGGATTGCAAGTCCAAGAAGCAGATTGGGACTAGGCGTAGAGTTGGTCGTTTCTTTTTTTTGGAGACCTTACATCTTCCTGCTGAATCTCACTCATCAGCAATGTCCTCCTTTTGTTTAGATGATAGGTCCTCTCTGTTTTACTTATGGCATTCTCGATTAGGTCATTTGTCTAGTGATCGTTTAAAATCTTTAGTCTCTTCTGGTGTTTTGGGTCATGTATCCACCAGAGACTTGTCTACTTGTACTGGATGTAAACTTGGCAAAATGTCCTCATTGCCTTTACATCAAAGTAAATCCTTTTCTACTTCTCCTTTCTCTCTTGTTCATACTGATTTATGGGGACCTTCCCCTGTCTCTACTAAAGGTGGTTCTTTGTACTATGTTTCTTTTATTGATGATTACAGTCAGTTTTGTTGGGTCTACCTTATATCTCGTAAATCTGATTTCTTTCATATATATCGTAATTTTCATTTCATGGTTCAAAATCAATTCAACACAACCATTAAGATTCTTCGTTCTGATTTGGGAGGTGAGTACTTGCTCACAGAGTTCACTGATTTCTTAGCCAACTCAGGTATCATTCATCAGTCTTCTTGTTCTAGTACTCCACAGCAAAATGGTATTGCTGAGCGAAAACATCGTCACATACTTGAAACAGCCAGATCTCTTCTTCTTTCCTCTTCAGTCCCTTCAATCTTTTGGGGTGAAGCTATTCTTACAGCAGTTTATCTTCTTAATCGCATGCCTACTCCAAATCTTTCCGGTATCTCTCCTTTTGAAAAATTGTATGGTTGGCCTCCTAATTATTCTCTCTTGCGTGTCTTTGGTAGTGCATGTTTTGTTCTTCTTCCAAAGCGAGAGCGCAATAAGTTAAGTGCTCGCTCAGTCTTGTGTGTTTTCTTAGGATATGGAATTCACCAAAAAGGGTATCGTTGTTATGATCCAAAATCCAAAAAGCTGTATATTTCTCGTCATGTTGCCTTCCTGGAACAAATTCCGTATTTCACCATTCCTCCTACACTTGCACCTATCTCTAGAGAGGATTTAATCCATATAGATCCTTTTCCAAATGAAGTGCCTTGTGATGAGTTCATCTCAACTCTTGACGTTACTGATCTTCCTCCCTCACCTCCTGCTCCTCCCTCACGTATCATACCTTTTCCCTTGGTCTACTCTCGTCGTCCAACTATTGTTACTGCAACTCCCTCTGCTTCTAAGGACACTCCTGCTCCTGAACATCGATATCCCTTGCGCAACCGCCTACGTTTGGTAAATCCAGACCTTGCTAATACTTGTTTTTCTTCCTCTTATTGTTCCTTTCTTTCTTCCATTCACTCTTACTTTGAACCCCGCTCTTATAAAGAAGCATGCACGGATCCAAACTGGATCCATGCCATGGAAGAAGAGTTGACTGCTCTTGTAAAGACTAGAACATGGGATCTGGTTCCTTTACCTTATGGCAAAAATCTAGTTGGTTGTAAATGGGTTTTCAAAGTTAAAACTCACTCTGATGGTTCCCTAGAAAGATACAAGGCCAGACTAGTGGCAAAGGGTTTCTCACAGGAATATGGCATTGATTATGAAGAAACTTTTTCCCCAGTAGCTAAGCTAACTACTGTTCGAGCCTTAATTTCAGTTGCTGCAATTCGTCATTGGCCTATGTTTCAACTAGATGTCAAAAATGCGTTTCTCAATGGCCATATAACTGAAGAAGTCTATATGCAACCTCCTCCAGGTATCTCTCATTCCCCTGGTCATGTGTGTCGCTTAAGACGTGCTCTTTATGGTTTAAAACAGTCACCTCGGGCATGGTATGATCGTTTTCATTCCACTATCACTCAAATTGGGTTTCATGCTAGTGCTTATGATTCTGCACTCTTTATTCGTCGCACTTCTATTGGATTGGTCATTATTTTGTTATATGTCGACGATATGATCATTACTGGTTCTGATACTACTACTATTGCTGCTGTCAAACAGCATCTCTTTCGAGAGTTTGAAATGAAGGACTTGGGTGCTTTACGTTACTTTTTGGGCATTGAAGTTGCTTCTTCCCCCAACGATTATCTTTTGTCTCAATCAAAGTATGCTACTGACCTTATTCATCGTGCTCAGCTCACTGATGAAAAGATTGTTGATACTCCAATGGAATTAAATGCCAAGTTCTACCCATCTGATGGCATTCTATTAGATGATCCTACTTCCTATCGTGAGTTGGTTGGCTCTTTGGTCTATCTTACTGTCACTCGTCCAGACATTGCCTATGCAGTACATGTGGTCAGTAAGTTTGTTTCTGCTCCCCGTTCTACTCATTGGGCAGCTTTGCTTCGCATTCTACGATATGTTCGTAGTACCATATTCAAGAGCTTATTGTTCTCATCTACTTCTTCCTTGTCTCTTCGAGCCTATGCTGATGCGGATTGGGCTGGTGATGTTATTGACCGCAAGTCCACATCTGGCTATTGCACTTTTCTGGGTGATACTCTTATTTCTTGGAAGAGCAAGAAACAATCTCTTGTTGCTCGTTCCACCACAGAGGCGGAATACAGGGCTATGGCTCATGCTACTGCTGAAATTGTTTGGCTTCGTTGGCTTCTATCTGACTTGGGAGTTGTTCTCGCAACTCCCACTCCTCTCTACTGTGACAATCAGAGTGCCATTAAGATTGCCCACAATTCTGTTTTTCATGAGCGTACAAAGCACATAGAACTTGACTGTCACTATGTTCGTCAACATTTTCAGATGGGTACAATTGATCTACCTTTCATCTCTTCTACTTACAGATTGCAGACTTCTTCACTAAGACTCCACTTCTGCTCGTTTTCGATTCCTCCTTGACAAACTCTCATGCTCATTGCTCTCCAGGCTCGCATAATGAGTTTGAGGGGGGGTGTGAATGTAGTTTCAGTTATTTAAAGCTTTTATTGTGTTTCTTAGTTAAGGGTTAGTATAGTCTTTTCCTAAGGTGTAAAGTTTTCTTATGCTAGAGGGTTTCCTCTCTTTATAAATATTATCTCTTTGGCCTCTGCTATGATTAAGCAAGCCGCCACTTTCTTCTCTCTTAGCTTTTGGTTCCATATTCTAACAGCACTATGTGATTTGTTTCTGGTGGGATTAGGTCGGAAGGGTAGGCAAGTGCATTGGCTTGGTGGTGGCATCGGCAAGAGCAAGCTGGCCGCTCTGGAATGGTGGCGACGATGGTTGTGGTAGGTGTTGAGATCGTACGTGTTGTTGATGGTGGGATGAGTTGGGTCGAGTAAGCCTTATTGGGCTTGGCCTTAGGCCGGTTATCATCTTCGAGCCATGTTGGGATGTTTCTTTTATTTATGTCTATATTACTTTTTGTATTTCCAATAATCTCCATTAGATTTCTGGTGGATTTTGTCCATATTAGTGTCTTATTCGTCTAGTTAGGTGACAAAATATGATCAGATCGGTATGTCTTGAGTCTATGCTAATCGGAACTTCTCTAGAAGTTTTGTATAAGTATTGAACTTTAGCATACAACAATGGCGTGCTCGGCATCTAGGGTCAGATAGAATAGATTATTTGGGAGGCGAGATGTTTTGTTAGCATAGACTACGTACTCTACGCTCATGTCTAAATAGAGTAGTCTTTCTTGTACTATGCATTGCCGTGATTCAGGGTCATATTGATGATAAGAACTCTTTAACAATAACTCAAAAAAAAAAATCACCAAAATTTTTTAGTCCACAATATTTAAAATAATGTTAAATCTGGTAAGTTAATATATTTGTCAAAATGAAATGAAATTTTACCCTTTTTCATATCAATACCCTCTCTCTTCTTCTGCTCCGTAGCTTTCTTCTCCCGCAACCAAAGCCATCTTTACTCTTCTTCACCTCCGCCACAGCCCAACCATGTCCACCGTCATCACCCCCAAGTCCATTCCTTACCTCCAATCAAGAAAGCAAATTCATGCCCAAGTCTTTCTCTTCGGGTTGATC